>JAUESI010000034.1:230592-244377 GCA_032275145.1 Synergus laeviventris
AGTTGGAGGGGGTAGAATTTTGATAATCACCTATTGCATTTAGAAAATTTTGTCCAACACGTTTTCGACAGACTTTTCTTCAATATTTTGAAAAAAAAAAACAAAAGTGAATACCATTTTTTTTTGCGAAAATCGATATAAAGGTCAAAAACTACTATTTTTATTTTGAATTTTTGCCACTTACTCGTGATTATAAATAATAACTTTTGACAAAAAAAAATAGCTGAAAACACTATTTACATAAAGTAATGAAATATTTAAAGTAATAAAAACTTCTTTTTTTCTTAGGCGGTTTTGACTAAACGGAATGGCAAAAACCACAATAAAAAAAAATAGTAAATAGTAATGGTAAATTCTAGCTCTACGTGTTTTCACGAGTTATGTATAATCCAATTGTCGTTATTGCTATTTAAAATGGTAGTAAATACCTCTTATCTATGTTTTAGGATATATTGCTATTTCTAAATGGTACTTTTTAACTTGTTTTCGAGTTGACTCTTACTATTTAAAACTACTGCTGGAGAGTACTATCTTCAAATGGTATCTTTTTCCAGGATATTAAAGTTACAATTCTTCTAAAGATTAGAATTTCTGACAATAAAATAAAGCAAGTGTTACTATTTTTTTTCATTAAAATTTGTTACTTGACATATTTAATTACTTTATGTAAATAATATTTTCAGCTACGTTTTTGGTCGAAAGTTATCATTTATATAGTAATCACGTCTAAGTAGCAAAAATTTTTAATAAAAATAGTAAAAAGCATCAAAGGGGCATAAAATGCAATAAAAAGTGCCTTAAAATCACTTCTAAATGTAATTTAAACAATTTGAAAAAGTTCTGTTGACGAAAAATGTAATAATGCAGTAAATATAAAAACGTATATAGTATATTTGAAGAATCTAATAAAAAGAAATTAAAGCACCCGCTTTGCGGATGAAAGAAAGAAATCGTGAGTCTCGCCTAAGGGTGCGGAAGAATCGGGGGCGACCGGAAATCCGACGTTGGCAGGGCTGAGGAACGCGAAGGAGGGTTTTTAGTTTTGCACCTTGCGCGCCAAACTCTTCCACCCTTCTGTTCTCGTTCGAGCTCTCGTTGGCAGTGAAGCGAGATAATGAAACGCTACTGTTTTTGCCCCGTGAACAGAATAAAAAAGGCCGGAGTGAAAAAGGTAGCGGGCATTCTCCGCACTTCTCAGAAAAGAGATGTAGCAGGAATGAGTGTAAAGAACAATGAGAGAAGCAGATATATATAATCAACATGTTCCGTAACTTTTTCTACGACTTCTCCAAGATAAAGAAATAAATAAACCAACCAAACACAAAACAACTTCACTTCTAGCTTTCTCATAATTATCATTTTTAATCTTCACTCATAACTGTTACGAAAAATAAGCATATCTATGTATGTTTTAAACAATTTTAATTCAAATGTTTTTTTTGAAATCTTCGATGAATCATTATGAATTTCCTGTATTAAGAATCTTTTGAATCGATTAGGAAAATCGTATTTAAAGAGCTTTAACTATAGAGCATTAGCTAGAGCTTTGAAGTTCATAAGTTTCATTAATGTATTATACATAATGATTGACATGTTACGAACTTATAACAAGTTTGCGTTACTTCCCTGTCACTCTGACTCTATCATTATACATAGTTATTCTGTTTCATTTCCTCTTCTGAAGTTGCCAAAGGCGCTTCTTAGGCGTAAGTGTCTCCTTTGTGCTGCATTCAATTTTAAATTATTCTCTGTATCTTTTACGAAGCTGAGGATAATGTATAACTTTGTATCATACCTGATCGAAACAATATATATATATATACCATACGTGATAAATATTTAATTTCCAAGAAATTGAATTTGATTTTAAAAAACTTCATAGAATGTTCAAATTTTTTAAAGGGTTCAAAATAATTTCAAAAGATTTCCAGAAATTGAAAAATATTTCAAAGAATTGGAGAAGAATTTGCAATATCTAATAATTTTAAAATAATTGAAAAAAGATTTCAGACTTCCTAAGGACTAAAAATACTGATTTTTAAAGCTTGAATAAACTTTGAGAGATTTCATGATATTTTTGCAACTGTCAAAATATATCTTTAAAAAATCCTTAAGATAAATTTAATTACTCCCAGCAAAATATGGTTTCAATAGGTTCAAGGCTTCAGATGTCTATTCGGAACACACACACACATACTTTTAGTTTTGTATTTGTAGATCAGTGTATATGTATGTGTTCATCACGTTGAAACGCGGCTCTTAATTTATTTCACTCGCATTTCAATTTTTATTTCTCCCCCTCACTGTTTTCGCTTCTTTTCAATTTATTTATCTAGTTCAAAATAAACCCAACAAGATTCTATTTGGCGCGAAAGTCTGTTGGTTTGAGAGGAAATGAAATATTTTTTCAAGTAGAACTTGTGGGAACCGAGTGATGTAAAAAAGTGTGGAACTCACTCAAATAATTCTCTCTGTAATTCTATATATATGTATACTATAAATATAAAGATATATAAGTGTATACAGCATCGCAAACTCGCGAATTACGAGTGACTCTCCACTACAGCATAGCAACTTCGTTGGAACTACCAGCAGTTCAAGCACCATGGGACTCTTAAATAATGACAGTGGTAGAGCAACAGCGTTTCGAAAACTTGCACAAGTTCTTCCTCCGAGGATCAGTTAGCACACTTTGTGATACGTTGAGAATGCTACTAAATTTCCTTTTTAGAATCATCTGCACGTCTTGATTACCTAATCTAGTAGCACATCTACAAACTCCCAAGAGCAAATACAGTTAAGTTAATTTTCTTTCGTGGTACATCAAAAGAGAAGGATTTGTTTTCTTTGACTATATTGTTAATTCCTTTGTACCCAAATATTTAATCAACATTTTATCTTTCTTCTTCCCTTTTGTCATACAACTCATTACTCTCTTCGCAATTTTCATCAACGTTAATTAATTTTAAAATTGCGTAACCGGAAAGCCGAAACTGTTTGAACGTCGTGCTTCGCGCTTTGAAATATTAAGTCTATTACGTCATCGCGCTTCGCGCTCGATGTTATATTTTTTCTATATCTCGCGTTATTTGTACTAATCTTGTAGTGTGTTTAAAAAGCAACATTTTTCATCTCTGCAATTTTTTTCATATCGTGCGTTGTTTAGCTTTAAATTAAAATTTTACTTCGTTTTCTTGAATTTTCCAAATGTTATAAGTCTGACAATTTTTTTTTATCGAGAAAATTCATAAACATAAATTGTTCAAATTTCAGAGAACTATGAATATCCATTCATAAAATTTGTAAATTAAAAAAAAAATGTCTTGTCAAAAATTTTCAAAATGACTAGCTAACGAACTTGACCTTCATTTTAGAACAAAAAACAATTATACTAAAGGCCAATCGAATCGGTCAATTCTTTCTATAGAGTTATCGTGGTAAAAAACTAAAAATCTACAGATAGGCAGACGTAAAAACATTTTTTTCAGGGTCAAGGGGTCACAAGTCGTGGACATTTTACAAAAATCGGGGGGGTCAAATTTTACACAAATCTAATACATTCTCTAATGACAATGTAAAAAGTGATGTTACTAATATATCGAAGACATTGTTGTTAAAACTCTATTAAAATTAAAAAACTGTTCTTGGATTAATTTTTTGTAATATTAGATATTACTTAACTGGTTAATTTTCAGAAAAAATCCTAACATAAATAAGAGGTAGTATTAAATCGAAAATAGATTCTTGCAATCGCGAATTAAATCTGAAGCCACGATCTCTTTTCACCCTTTGGTTGGATGTTAAAGAATTTTAAAGGATTTTCAAAAGATTTGCAGTGATTTTAAGGAATTTAAGGAGATTTCAAGAGATTTCAAGTGATTTTAAAGAATTTGAAATGATTTCAAAAAAATATATCAAAGATAAGATTTTAAAGATATCAATATTTTCTAAGCGATTTCAAGAGATTTTAAGTGATTTTAAGGAATTTAGAGCAATCTCAAGTGATTTTAAAGAATTTTAAAAAAAATTCAGAAAGAATTCAGATGAGTTTCAACTAATTGAAAAATTGGATTAAGTATTTTAAAGGATTTTAGATGATATTAAAGAATTCTAATGTATTTTAAATGAACTCCAGAGAATTTTCAAGAACTTTCAGAAGATTTAAAAAATCTCAAGGTATCTTAACAAATTTCAAGAGATTTTTTGGAATTTGAATTGATTTCAAGTATTTGAGAAAATTTAAAAGACTTTTAAGATTCTTAAATAATTTCAAAACATAAAAAATATTTTTAGAGATTTTGAAATCTCTTTAAATCTTCTGAATTTCATTGAAACCTTGAGAAATAACTTGAAATGTTTTTTAACTTCTTTTAAGACTTTTGAAAAATCTTTTTTAATAATACTAAAAAATTTCAAAGGATTTTAGATGAATGACAAAAACATTTAAGGATTTTTACAAGAAATTTTAAAGATATGAAGATACATATTATCTGAAAGAATTTCAAGAGATTGCAAATGATTTTAAAGTATTCCAACAAATTTTTAAAAGTTGCAAGATTTTGAAGTAATTTGAAAACAAACAATGTCTGGAATTCTTTATTTTTAACGTCGGAATACTAATGTACGATTGGTTGCCCAATAAATGGCTAATTGTATTAAAATATTTTTATTCAAATTAAAAATCCCGACCATTGCCTCGTCAGAGAGCAATTTCTGCACGGGTAGATTTTTTAGGATGTTACAGGGATTTTAAAGAAACCTTATGAAACTTATATAGATTCCTGAAGTTCTTTTATTTAAAGAATTAAAAATTCTGAGTTATTGTACATACTCTTGAAATCCTTTAAACCTTTCTGAAATCCTTTCATTTGTTAGGTTTAATTGTCTAGAATCCTCTGAATCCTTTTAGCAAAAAAACAAAGGAGTGCGAAAACGAAAAATTAATCGCACACAGGGCGCGCGGATCATAGTTGATAGTTATTTTAAATTGCAAGGTAACGGTAATATCTAAAGTTTTCCTCCTGAATCCACCTCATTCTTCTTTTCTACCTTTTCTTCAACCCTATTCCTTTTCCTTCTTTGCTTTTCATACTCATCACAACCTTTCTGAAATGTTCAATATTTTTTTCCTCCTACAATTTTTCATTCTCTTCTTATGTTACGTCTACTTTTAGGATCATCGTCCAAGATTGATTGATTGAAGAGTACTTCGAGTCTATTCTTTATCCTGTCTCTTTTAGGAAAAAGCCTACCAAATTTGAAATAAATCTTCAAGTATTTTTTTTTATTTCCAAAGCGAATTTTAAAGGGAATTTCAATAGAATTTCAACAAATGCTCAAATTTCTCATCTGAAAAATAGAAATAATTGAAAGTAGTTCTCTTTACCATTGTTTGATTTTTGAACCGAAAGATATTTATAATTAAAAATTAAAGTCTAATTGTCTACGTCAGTTTTATCTAAAGATGAAAAATATGTCTGAATCTAAGAAAGGAAATGAAATAATTGTAACCGCAGGTATATCTTGAGATCCAGGTTGGAACAGTTTTAATTTATTTTACTGTTATGCAAATTTGTTGAAAGTGGAATTCTAGTCTTATCCCAGTTTCAAGATGAAAATGCAGAAGCGTGCCGTGCACTTGGGAAAGAGGGATGAGAGGTGGTACAGATATTTTATTTAATCCCCTGAAAAGTACGGGTGTAAGAAATTTGAACTAGCACGGAAACTCAAAAGTAAGTTAAACTGTGAGACTGAAATATGAGATACTAGGGATTCCGCAAAATATACACAAACACTCTATCAAGTCTATTTAACATAAAAGCAAATCGAATTTCTATTCTAAAACAATTGATTCTCTTTTTCTTTTTATGTCATTGTATAAAGTTTCCCGAACCAAGGTGTAAATAAATATGTTAATCAAATTCTAGAAAAAATACTAAAAGTGAACGAGAAGCTAGTTGACGGTATAATAATATACTGTGGAGTCTAGAATTTCACGACAATAAATAAATAAAAAAAGAACTAAAGAACTGCAGTGTTAAAAAGAAAGGTTTTACGTCCCTCAAGTCCCTCAAGTCCCTTAGCGCTACGTATTTAAAAAAAAATATCCGTGGTTCTGCTATAGCAGAAAGTCAAGCTGCAAGCACCACGCATAAATCACAAGAACAAAAAAGTTTATCGATTTTTCTCTTGCATGAAAATTTAGTAAATGCCCAAACTCCGAAATTTATATTTGAATGATATAAAAAAGAAACCCCATGGTCTGCTGGAAGTTAAGATGCAAGCACCACATTTATATCTCAAGAACAACAAATTGTATTTTTTAAAAATCCAAAATATTTGAAATA
Organism: Synergus laeviventris; assembly: GCA_032275145.1. Classification (NCBI taxonomy): domain Eukaryota; kingdom Metazoa; phylum Arthropoda; class Insecta; order Hymenoptera; family Cynipidae; genus Synergus; species Synergus laeviventris. Next base: position 236,940 of record JAUESI010000034.1, read on the forward strand.
AAAAATTCGGAATAGGGGTATTTAATTAGCACTAAATTTCTGTGCAAGATAAAAATCGATATACAACAATTTGTATTTTTTAAAAATCCAAAATATTTGAAATAAAAAATTCGGAATAGGGGTATTTAATTAGCACTAAATTTCTGTGCAAGATAAAAATCGATATACTTTTTCGTTCTTGGGAACGATGGGTTTTTTAAATATGCACAACACTAAATTTAATATTTGTACATTAATTAGCACTAAATTAGAAGTAAATTCCTGGGAATCCTATGGAATTTTAGAGAATTCAAAATTAATTCCAAGTTATAACGAATTCCAATAGATACTACATTCCAATGAATTCCGAAGAATTTCAGAGAATACAGAATGAATTTCTGTGGATTTCATTGAAATCAGACGAATTCCAATAACTTTCTTAAAAGTTCAATAATTTCCAGAGAATTCAGAATGAATTCCTATAAATTTCTACAAGTTTTAGTTAAATCTGACGAATTCTAATGAACTTAAATTAATTGTAGTGAATTTCTGAGAATTCCAATGAACTCCTTTGAATTTCCGTGAAATTAAGAACATTCCATGGATAACAGAGATTCAGATAGAATTCTTATAAATCCGATGAATTTCAATAATTTACAGTGAATTCCAATGAATTTTTTAAAAGTCCAATAAATTCCATAGAACAGTACGAATTCCAATGAATTTCAAATTTTACAAATTCCAATGAATTCCAGTAAATTTCAAGTAATTCCAATAAGTTTCAGAGAATTCAGAATGAATTTCAACGAATTTAAATTAAATTCAACGAATTCCAAAGAATTCCAGTAAATTCCAATGAATTTATGATAAGTCCCAGGACTTTCCCAAAAACTCGATAAACCTTTAGTCTTTCCCTTTTTACCTATCATTATCCCTAATAACAATTCCTCAAAAATATTACTGCAGTTTTTTATTAATAAATTTTAATTGAATTTAAAGTTGCGACTAATTTTCTACCTTTATGATCTCACAATACTGTAATATAACAATTCTAAAGAATTAAAGCCGAGCTTAAATTTGAGTCGGAAAAAGTGTGAAGCAATACTAAAAATACAACTGTCATGTGCATTTCGCTGAATCCCTTTCAGAGGAAAATCTTTTCATTTAAATTCTAGCGTAAAAAAGTTAACTATCGTCAACAGTCTTTTTCACTTTTGTGTTATAAACCAATTTTTCTCTAAAGAAACAGCATCAATAGAAATCAACTAACAAAATATAAAAGTAAGATAAATAAATAATGGCGTTTTTGAATAAATTTAGTTACCCCTTTGTTTTCAGACTGAAAACTGTAAACTTTTTAGGTCTCGCGCTAGAATTGTTAAGATTTCATTTTTATTTCGAGATTCCAATTAATTTGTCTTGTAAATAGAAAAATCATAAATTACAAACATTGACAATGGGGGAAGAATCTCCGCTCCTTGTTATTCTGAATTTTGCTTTGTTATTGGAAAATTGAGGAGCAAATAGTTTTTAATTAAAAGTTCTTTTTATAGAATTTATGTACATAGCTCCTCAAAAAATGTTAATTACCATACGATAATTACTCTTTAATGGAGGTAAAACTACTCGTTATGAAGATCAGATGTTAATTTGGACGAAATCAGAAAGTATTTTTTTTTCGTTCAATTAACTGGATATTAAGTAGTGTAAGTCATTTAGAATCAGCCAGAAATGATTTCAAGTAGTTTAAACCAGGGCCTAAAATGTTTTTAGTTTTGGACTGCACACAGTTTAAGAAAAAAGCGATTGAAACAGATTTCAAGTAATTTTAAAGAATGTAAGGGGATTTCAAGAGATTATAAGTGATTCTAGGGAATTTAAAAGGATTTCAAGTGATTTTATGTGATTTTAAATAATTTAAAGCCATTTGTAGTAATCAAACAATTGTATTAAGTATTCGAGATATTTCAAGAGTTTTTAAGGAATTTCAAATAAATTCAAAAGAGTTTCAAGATTTTAAAGTAGTTTGAAAACAAATAATGTTTTTGATTTCTTTAAAATCTGTTAAATCTATTGAGATCTGCTGAAATTTAATGAAATCCCTTGACCCCATTTGAAATCTTTTGAAATTCTTTGAGATCTTTGAAATCCCTTTAAATCTCTACTTGTTAAAAATGATGAGAAAAATATAATCTTAAAATGTATTGTAATAATAATTTTCATCAAAACCCTGCTTGAAATCCCTATAAATATGTCAGTGTTTGTCTCAACAATTAATTTTTAAATATATATTTAAATATAACCATCTTTTATTTTCTTTATAAATAATTAAATATGGAAAATTTGGAGAATTCCCTATTTTTACTCGATGTTTGGTTTTGACATTATCAACAATATCTTAGTTTTATTACATAATTTTAAGGCAGGAATATGTTGTGCCATAAATGCCTAATTATATAAAAATATTTTTATTGAACATTATAGAAATCCCAACCAGGGCCTGATCAGAACCCTATGACAAATGAGGCTAAGTGGGGCAATTTTTGCACATGATGTGAAATGTTTTGGCATATATATTTACCTTGTAATCTAAAATTTATCTGGTATACGGTTTTTTGTTTAAATTTGTACAATTTTAAACTTTTTCCTTGGAAAAAATAAACTTTTCACTCCACCCTTTTAGATTTCAGGCCCTGTTTAAGCTGGTTTAAGTAAGTCTATATTGTTAATCTCAATTCGTGCAATCGCTTTATATCCTAAAATATTTCCACAATTTTTATTTTGCCCACTTCATGTGGAAAGTAATATCAGCCACAAGAACACGTACTATGGTTCCCAACTACTTGATATTCTCCTGAAATCAGAAAAAGTGTGATAACATTAAGGGTGGAATACGAAATCAGGGAAAACAAGTTGTACTTAATTTTCTTTCCTAGGAGTGCGAAGGAAATCGCGGCACGTGAGAGAAGGTCGGGTATCTTAATGTTCTTTTAATGTCCTTGAGATGTAGTCGGGACATACCAGCAAAACCGCGAGCATATTATGTTGAGCGAAGTGCCTCGGGCAATCGTAGAGGCCCGTTCCTGCGGGCAACATAGTTCATTACAATTTCTAGGAAAAGCTGCCCTAGGAAAAGCAGAATACGAGACAATGAAGACGAAACTACGCCATTTAGGCGCCCGTATAGCCATTTAGATGAAAAGAACGGATAATCTGCAATGTCGAGGGACGAAAAGCGTTTCGAGAGGTTTGAGATGAAATCCTTGTGGGGGGTGGTAGAGCGCCCGAAGCTAGGCAGCAGCAGAACATTCACAGTTAGCTTGGCTTGAGGCAAAGCTGGAGGATTTAAAATATTTCCACAAGCTCTACCAATTAAAGGAATGGGTGTCTCTAGCCGCTAATTATTTTCGAGTAACTAACTGTTAATTATTTTGTATATAAACTCGGTAGCTTGATTCCAAACACTAAATTCGTAAATTGCTTTAATTGTAGTCTATTCATAGTCCATTGAATTTTGTTCCAATCCGGCAATTAAAAGCTCTCAGTTACAATGTCTGCAGTTGTAATTTTGTAAACTGTAGAGATCAGAATAATGAGTATGCTTATCTGTAGTAATAGGAATTATATAAATAATTATAAATAAATTATAAAAAAAGACATATTTACTTTAGTATTGTAACATTAAATTAACCATACATTAATAATCCCACGAAATTAAATTAAAGACTGAACTTTTTTTATGCTTGTATACCTGCACATTTGCATACTCTCTGAACTTGAACCAGTGGAACATACAAATTTTTAAAGTTTACAGCACATTCTCATGTTGCGCTATTTCGCGAAAAAGAGTTCCCTCAAAGGTTAAACTAGACATTTTTTTAAAAACAATAACTCGTTATTAAACAAAAACAAAGTATTTACATTGCTGCCTATTTAAAAGGGAAATGTAAAAGAGTTTTATAATATGTGAACATGATAGGTTTTGTGAGAAGAAAAGTCATTAATAATATTTGAGCGAGAAATTTTACTTGAGACAATGTCTATTAAATATAAACTGTAAAAGTTTTTAATGAATATTTCAAAGCAGAAAAGCACCGAAAGCTTGAATTAGAGTTATAAATATGCAGAAATTAGCATAACTTTTCTTCGAGGCACGTCAGAATCAACGTGTCGCGATCTCTTGAGACCACATAAATTAATTTTCCTCTGAATCTCACGGCAGACCTTGGAAAGTTAGTCTGAGCTCTTTAGAACTTGAAAACTAATTACACAGATTAATTATGTATCGCAATATTCAGAACTTGATTGTTGGAAAATATGGGGTAATAGGATAAATGAAAAAACCCTTCTGGAAAAAGTTTTAAAGGGGTGAAAGTTTGGAATAAATTCGGATTTATATCCTTTTTTCAGAAATATGCATATATTATTATATCACCTTGTTTGCATTCTAGTCCTCTTTCCAATTATTTCGTGTTTTTAATCTTTCGTTATTCTATCCTTTCAATCTTGATTTATATTTACCTTAAATAAAAACACGGAATGTGATATATATGTACAACCGTAGAACAAAAAAGGCGTAAAAAAATATAACTTGATAGTGGTTGAGGTGAAAAAATTAAAGGCACAAGAATGAGAAAGTGGAGGTTCGCTGGCCTGTCTTAATCACGACTTCACGACCAATCGAAGTTTGTACCACTCTGCAATAGTGCAATCGATCCAACGACGAGACTCTTCGGTAATCAACCCACGATGAAAGAAACCAATCTTCAAATATCTCTCTCTCTCTCTCTCTCTCCATCCCTATTTGTCTCTTGCAAATTACACCTTTGAAATTTTCTGAAAATTCTGATTGGAAAATCGTCCTCCAATAATTAATGTTGCACGCATTTATATCACTATATTTTCATGTCAATAAAATTCCACAGAAACTGATTTTAAGCGAGGGACTCATTGTTTATTAAACACAATGCTTTGAAGACTCGCAAAAATGACCTCCAGTGTAATGTAGTAGAAGTACTTCAAAGGTGAAAATAATCCTTTGTAAATTATCGTCTATTTTTCAACCTGAAAATGAAATGTGTTTGCCTTGTAGAAAAATTTCTCTCAGGAAAGAACATTACTTTTTAAATAAAATATGAAAGGAAGCTATATAAAAGAGAATGACAAATATATTTTATAGTTGAGTTGTAATCCTTTAAAATTTAAACAGATTGAATTAATTTCAAAAAGGTGTATGTTATTTTTCGAAGGATACGAATTTTACCAAATTCGATAAAAAAACATTTATTTTGATATGTAATATCTACTCTGAAATACTGTTGTATTTTAGAACTTGATTATCCATAAGAACACTTCATGTGCATTTATTAACTTGCAAATAATTCTAGTATTTCATACAATTAATTGCTAATAAAATGTTTACTAAAATACACTATATATCTGAAATATATTTTATAAATAGCTCCTTAACAATTTCGTCATTATTGATACAATATTTTAAACTTCCATTAAAAAATATTATGCCCTAAAAAACAAGAAGATTTTATAAGTTGAATTATAATTGGAGAATCTGCAAAAGTTTAACGTAATTTAAAAAAATTATGTAATAACACGATCGGACCCTGAAAACCGAGGGGCTGTTCACTCTGGAGAATGTAAAATTTAACATATAATAGCATTCATAAATACTTTGGAGTATAAAGAGATAAAGAAGAATTAGGAATTATTTTGGAAATAACATGAGAATCTGTTGAGTAACATTGCAAGGTCGAAATGCAGATAATATAAGAATGCGAATCCTAATGTAACCTCATGCATGCGCTTTTATATTCTTATAACAATTTTGAATTATGTCAATTAAAAAAGTTATACTTTTACATAAGATTTGTTAATATTATATGTCAATCAATTCGTCTCGAGTGAAAGAATCTTTTATATTCTTGTATCAACTTTGAATTATGTCAAGGAAAAACGTTTTACTATAAAAAACCAATTTTGAAATTATTATATTACTATAACTTCTTTATATTCGTCTCAATAAAAGTATATTTTTTCAAATATCATAAAAGTACATAAAATTATAAAATTCAATATTTTGAAAAATCCTTCGACACATACATCCGGATATTTACTCAGGGCATCATATAAGATATTTTCCATTTGGAATTTTCCAAAAAAAACCTTCTTTAGGAAAATGGATTTTGTAACTATTTTATATTTCAGACATTATAACTAAGAGATTCAAAAGCGACTTCTTAAAGCTTTGGGACCCGTGATTACGAACGCTGTGGATTGGAATGGCCATCGCGCTTTGAGAGGGAAAAACAAAATAAATAAGATTGATTTACACGATGGAAGTAGTTTTCGCAGATGATTTAAATGTAAATGAGTTGGAATAAAGACAGGAAAACAAATCCTTCTTTTACTGACATCAGCTTTGAATTATGTCAGTGAAAAAAGTTTTACTGTAAGAAACTGATTTTCAAGTATTATAAAACTACATAAAAATTGTAAAATTCAATATTTTGAAAAATTCTTGGGCATCATATAAGATATATTCCACTTGCAATTTTTCAAAAATCACATTTTTTGGTAAAATGGATTTTATAACGACTACAAAGTAAAAATGGAAAAAATTAACATTTTTTTGTAAAATATTTATAACAATGAGTATAATATGAGTATAAATACTAATAAAATTGTTAATTTTGTATTAAACCGCTAATAAATCCAAATTTAATTCCCGCAAAATATATTTAAAAATTCAAGTTAAAAAAGTATTCTTTTAATTGTTAATAACAATTTAGTCTTCTCTTCTAAAAGTACTAATTTAAAAATATTTTAGTGACTTCCTAAGAATTTTAAGTATTCTAGTAAAGGATTTCAATAAATTGAAAGGGATTTGTAATTGTTTTGGGGTATATCCATGGATTTCCAAATTTTTTAAGCGATGATAAAAAAAACCACCAATGGAATTTTAAGGAATTTAACAAAATTTAAAGAGATTCGACGAAATGTTCAAAAATATTTCAGTGTGATTCGAAAGATTTTTAAGGGATTTCCAAAAATTGCAAGGGATTCCAAAAGATTAGGTGCAATTAAAAAGAATTTGGCGGTTTATTTTGGAAATGCATGTTGAATCCCTTAAAGATTTTGAAACATTTTGAAATCCCTTGCAATCCCTTGAAATTCTTTAAAATCACTTTTAATCTCTTCAAACCTTCTGAAATAACTTGAAATATGTTTAAACTATTAAAAATCCCTCAAGAAATACAAAATTTCCCAATTTTTATTGACCTCAAGTGAAGGTATTTAAACCTGAATGCTTTTCAATATATATAGTTCTATAGCTTTTAATCTAAAATATTATCTCTGAGCATTTTATACTTTTTAAGCTCTGGTATCAGTTAATTTAGTTTATTTTCAAGGTGGGCCCCTGCGAGGACCCAACTAAAGAAAA
>JAUESI010000034.1:254149-266414 GCA_032275145.1 Synergus laeviventris
TATATATATATATATATGCCAGCAGACGAATTTCGTTTCCACGTGAATGCGACTGGATGAGAAAAAGTTGCTCAGTAGATATTCCCAGTTCCAGTCAGACCGATATTGCTCTACTGAACATCATTTTCAACAAGAACTTAATCTTACTTCTCCTTTCTAAAAACTGTATTGCATAAAAAATATAACTTTTTCTGATGGAAACAGAATTAAACAGTTTCCAATTTGGAAGATATCAATATTAATGAATTTTAATTAGAAATGATATACCTCTGTTATTTTACCCTGGGAGAGTTTTATTTTTCAAAAAAGAGTTCAATGACATTGATGGAAAACAATATTTATAATTGATGAATGTGATTGGAAGTTATTGTTTCGTTCTAAAAATCACGGGTTTCGATTCAATAATGGTTTATTTGCCTTTCCGTAAATGAAGAGCTAATACAAATCCGAGAGATACTTGAATGTAGGTATTCTTGTCATCTAGTATTGGAAAGAATCGATTACCATTTTCATCGGATTTATTTCCAATGATATAGAGGAGTACACTGAATATGCTACTTTAAATTCCGAAAGCTACGGAAGCAAACAATTCGAAGTGGTATTTACACGTGTCACACTTTCATATAAAGCAGGATTGTCGCACTTGTCAACGAAAAACTTCCCGAGAGAAGAATATTGGTCTTTGCAACTTATACTCACGGGCTATTGATAGTCAGACCATCCACTCTCGAGATACAGTTTATGGCCGCCTGACTTGCCAAAGATATCGACAGTCTGATCCGTCGTCGATGCTATCCAGAGAAAAATATTAGATTACCTATTTTTCAAATTTCCGGTTTACACGTCATCAATTTCGTTTTAAAAATTTGTTTCTATTTTATAAAAAGAAGATCTTATATGTTTCCAATGCAAAGAATTGTGATACATTTTTTAAATTCTGAAATAAAAGCCGCAGAATTAAATAATAATAAGAAATAGTTGGTATTTACCATTTGTAGGATCAGCATTTGGTAAAAATGGAAGAGTGAAGCACAAATACTTATTTATCTTCTCTTCAAAATTGCTTTATATGGCCGCTGTCCAAGAGCCAATAAAAAGATTTTATACTTTATATAACGGGTCACTGAATCAAATCAGTAAAGGAGTTTACCGAATTGTTTTACTATAAAGAATAATTTCTCACTTATTGTTACTTATTTTCCCCCAATAGAAAATATTTATTTATGCTTTAATCGTCGTCTGAGAGCCCTTCTGGAGAGAATATACAATATTCAAACAAATAGTTAATACTAGAAGAACTGCATAAATTGGATTTGAAGAATAGCACGCTGGTGAAGTGAAATCGAGAATAGTAAAGCAGTAAAACGTAATAGGGGATATTGAAACCCAAGTTACAGAGATATATCCTGCGAAGAACAACAGAGTAAGTTACAAGAGTAGGAGCTAGGGAAATAACAGATGAAAGGAAATTCAAAGAGAATATTTGAAAAGTTATAGAGATGGCCTTGTAGCAAGGATGGAAATTCGTACAAGAAAAGAAAATTCGTTAGATTGGAAGTCTTTGTGCTCCGATCAAAGTTTTAGATCTCTTTGTGTGAATTGTTCAGGAAATATGAATAAAAATTAGTTTTTGACATCCCAAATATTTGCATTTAAAATATAGGCGGCTTTTGTAACGATAAATAAGACTTATCAAATGTTTTCCATTACCGTCAATAATAAATACTCATTTATGGAAATAAAACACTATTTCTTCATTCTCAAAATCTTTCAGCAGGGGAAACTTTTCCCATACACTACACTCTTTTTCATCTTCATTACAAACCCTTCCCCATATTACTTTTTTCTATCGCTCTATTATACTTCCAAAACATCAGTTCATGTAAGACTGACTCGCACATGGATAGATATAACATCTGTTTCAGTATCCTCTAATATATATATGTCCTCTTCTTTATTATTCTGGATTTCCACGTGATATTTTCCCCTTCTAATTCTGGTAGTATGAGGCACAAATGGTTACATATTTTAGCACTACCCGTGGAAAGTTTTTCAAGAGAAACCCTTGGGCAAAGATTATCTTATGCAAAAATAAAACGAGTTCTAGGGTGTATAATAATTGAAAGGATGAATCCGTAATCTTTGCCAATTCAGCAGTATTGTAACAGACCAGCTGAGAAGTTCTTTGGCTGACACATTGATGGCGTTACTAAAATTAAATTCATATCATTTTTAGTTAGCACCAACCTTCACATGATACGTGTACAAATTTGACAGTTTTCGGACCATTGGTTCGTGAGATATAGCATTGTGAGTAAGCAACTTTTGTTATTGTGAAAAAAAATGGATAAAAAAGAATTCCGTGTGTTAATGCAGCATTGCTTTTTGGTGAAAAAAAAATACTGTTGAAGCCAACGCTTGGCTTGATAAACATTATCCGAACTCTGCACCAGGGAAATCAACCGTTGAAAAATGGTTTGCTAAATTTCAACGAACATCGAAGATGATGCAAGCAGTGGATGTCCGAAAGAGGCTGTTACTGACGAAAACACCAGAAAAGTTCACAAAATAATTTTGAATGATCGTAAACTGAAATTGATCGAGATAGCTGAGACTCTATAGCTATCAAAGGAACGTGTTGGACATATCGTGCATGAATATTTGGACATGCGAAAGCTGTGTGCAAAGTGGGTGCCGCGCGAGCTCACAATCGATCAAAAGCAACAACGTGTTGATGATTCGGAGCAATTTTTAGCGATATTCAATCGTAATAAAGACGAATTTTTCATATGATCTGTGCCAATGGATGAAACATGGGCTCCATCACTACACTCCAGAGTCCAATCGACAGTCAGCCGAGTGGACTGAAAGCGATGAATCGATTCCAAAGCGTGAAAAGACGCAACAGTCGGCTGGCAAGGTTATGGCATCAGTATTCTGGGATGTGCATGGTATAATATTCATCGATTATCTCGAAAAGGGCCAGACCATCTACAGCGATTATTACATAGCGTTTTTGGAGCGTTTGAAGGATGAAATCACGAAAAAACGGCCCCAATTGATAAAGAAAAAAGTGCTGTTTCATCAAGACAATACACCTTGTCACAAATCAATTAAAACGATGGTAAATATGCGCATTAGGCTAAGAATTACTTCCCTATCCATTGTATTCTCCAGATCTGTCTCCAAGTAACTTTTTCCTGTTTGCAGACCTCAAAAGAGTGCTTGCTGTAAAAAATTCAGCACTAATGCAGAGAAATCGAACTATAAAACCCGTGCAGAAATTTGGATGAACTTCTGGTGGAGCCCTGACCAGTTTTTCGTAGTTCTAGTGTGGTCCTGATCTGAACAACTGGCAAGGACCCCACAAGGCGGGTCCCGCTTTCACTGATAAATACCCCAAGTAGGGAAAACTGGTCAATATCCCTCGAAAACTATTCTTGGATTAATTATTTGTAATATTTGATTACTTAACTAGTTAATTTTCAGAAATTGAAAATATATTCTCCCAATCCTGAAATCTGAAGCCAAAATCTCTTTTCACCCATTGGTTGGATTTCTATTCGCTGCCTCTATACTTTAAAATCGAGATGAGAGCTACTAACTAATTCTAATTAATTTAAAGCGATTTTAAAAGATTTCAAGTGGTTTTAAGGAGTTTTTAAAGAGGAGTGTCAAGATTTTTTTTTTAAAGTAATAGCAAATTTTGTTAAATACTTTAAAGGAAATACATATTAAATATTTAAATATTCAAGAATTTTAAAGGATTTTTAACAAATTTACTATGAAGTGATTCTAGGAGATTTAAAATAATTTAAAGAAAATGTACAGAATTTCAAATATATCAATATTTTCTAAAGGATTTCAAGAGATTTGATTTGAAGGAATTTAGAGCGATTTCAATTTTGTAAAGTATTCTGAAGGATTTTAAATGATATTAACGAATTCCAATAGATTTTAAGTGAACTTCGGAGAATTTTCAAAAGCTTTCGCAAGATTTAAAAAATGTCAAGACAATTTAAAGGATTTCAAGAGATTTTAAGTGATTTTAAGGTATTTGAAAAAATTTAAAAGAGTTTCAAGATTCTCAAGTAATTTTAAAACAAAAAATATTTCTAAATTTTATAAAATCTGTCAAATCCCTTGAATTTCATTGAAATATTTTTAAGTCTTCAGAAAAATCTTTTAAAATCTGGTCAAGGAATTTTTAATGATACTATAAAATTCCAAAGGATTTTAAAAGAATACCAAAAAACTTAAGGATTTGGAAGAAATTTCAAAGTTGTAAAAATAGCTGAAAGGATTTTAAGAGATTTCAAATGACTTTGTATTTCAAAAAAGTTTTAAAAGTTTCAAGATTTGAAAGTAATTTAAAAACAAAAAATGTAGGAAATTCTCTATTTTTACTTGAAGTTTGGGTTGGACTTGGAAAACTCTTGAATGCCCTGTTTCATTATCAACTATATCTCAGTTTTATTACATTATTTTAAGGTGGAAATACTAATGTAAGATATAAATATAATTAAAGATATAAATATAATAAATATATAAAAATAATTTTACCAAAAATATAGAAATCCTGACCAGGGCCTCGTCAGAACCCTATTTTTAATAGTGCTAAATGGAGCAATTTCTGCACTATATTGAATAATAAAATCGAATTTTACCAAAAAAATGTGTTTTATTGTGTTAGCCTACAAACGTTTGAATCAACCGTCGAAGTGATGCATAGCCCTTTCTATAATAGAGTAGGTCAAACCCTTTAATCGGCTTTTCAACAATGGCCATATAAAATCGAGCTTGAGAGAACTATAAGAAGGGATTTAGCGAAAAAAACCAATTTTTTTATTTGTAGATTATAATAAATCTGGACTTATTCGAAATCTTTAACTTATTTTTCAAAGTTTTTGGAGCATCAATGTCTTACTTTACAGGGTGCTCTTCTGTACAATATAAAGAACATATAACTGATGAAATTTCAATTTACATGTCAAGAACTTGGTACTGCCTGAAGCCATCGTATCTTTCCATTCTTTGCAAATTCCAGAAAAATCCATCCGCTTCTCCAGAGATATTTAATTAGACCACAGAAATCCAATAAGAGTTATTCTATGCAAAATTTTGTAAATAAAGAAATTTCCCAAAAATCTCTAAGGTAAATTAGGTTTGTTTAATTTAAAAGTTTTTTGTTTGAATACATGATGACAGAAACTTCACAAAACTTTTGCATGCAATCTTTAAAGTCAAGCAGTATTATGAATTAATTTCCATTGAAAGTGCAGCCGGAGCCTTATAGTCTAATTATACATGCAAATAAGAAAATAGCTGAATTTATAACCATTTAAAATAGTCAACACTCGCTCTGAACACATTTTTCCTGGAATTTAGTCAGTTTCACTATTTTAAATTGTAATTTGTGCTACGAAAGTTAGGACTATTTTAAATGGTTAATTCAGGCAAAAACAAAAATCAAATAATTAATCTCTACTTTCAAACGAATTATAAATTATTTTCACTGACCTAATTCTGCATATTTTTTTGCTCTTTGAAATTCCCAGCCAACGGAATTAGAGAAATCAGTCAAATAAAACACGGGCTATACATTTTTGGCGCTGAGCTTCTAATTAAACGACATCACGAATTGACCAAATTTCACTCTCCACTCGAATTTACATATACTTATACAAAATTCCGTTAATTCGTCAATTACTGCTCTTTAAAGTTTCAAATCATCCTCAACTATAAACTGCAGACTCAGGATTTATTTTCGCTTTCACGTTTTACAAATATTGTAAATTGAAAGTCGATCGACGTCATAAATTTAGAGAACAGATAACGAGAGTCTGGAGCATTACCGTTCAATGATGGTAACTTGTTATATATTTTTAACTGCCGGATAAATTTATTGGGTTATGATTCATTGGACGCTAACAATAAGTAATGGCAGCAAAAAATCGAATCATTTGCTAGATACATTTGAAATAGGGCGCAAAAAATCTGGATGATAAAACACTCCGTTAATTAGCAGGCCGAGAGGTAATAATTTTTACTAATTGAGAATGTATTTGAGTTGCTTTAAATTATAAGACTGCTCCGTGATAAATTAAATTTTCGCAGTTTATTTAGTACTTTTCGTACAATTAGATGTATTGATTTTTTACGATGTTAATTGCTTATTTCATTTTATTCTACACGTATACATTTATATAGGTTTAATTTTTTGTATTCTTCATCTTTACCATAATCAAAAACTTAAACCACTCCTAATTTTCGTAACTGAATTTTATCATTTTTACTCGAAAGTTACATCTTGCAAATAAAAATTCTAGTCGTCATTTTAACAGGCGACCATAGGATAAATTTCACGATCCAATTTTTTTTTTCATTTTAAAACTTTTATTACATGAGGGTTGTAAATTTTTTTTTATCGTTTTATGTCAACAATTATTTTTCAATTTTTTTAAAAGTTACTTCATCAATATTGCTGAAATAAAATATTTTTTAAATAATAAAAATGGTAACTGTTTTTTGGGAGATTTTAAAGCTTCATATTTCAATATATGTTATATAACTCAGATAAGAATAAAATGATAAAATAATAATAGATAATAAAATAATCGCTAATTAAATTGTTTTCAAGAATTGAAACTAATCTGAAAATTTGTAATGTTAATAATTACCTTGTAGAAGCAACTTTATTATATTTACCATAATTTTCCTTCAATATTTCAGTGATTTTCCACTACTACTGAATTTTCATAAGTTTGATATACAATTGTTGGACATTCATGAAATAAATATAGACATAAAATTTACATTCATTTTTATGAGCAAAAAATTAATTTTAAATACAACAGAACCATATTCCAAACACCAATAACGAGAATGTTAGTATTTAAAACCCAAAAAGACAAACACCACAGTCGTTTGCTATTTATAGTTTTCATGTAAAAAAAAGTTACGAGTTCTTTATGAAGGGTTTGCAACTGTTGCAAACTCGTTGGTTCAACTTATTGTGGATACATGTATTTACTTTACTTGTGTTGGTATAACTTCCATAAATTTACGAAACTGCTGCTTTTGGCTTTAACAAGTGAAAATATTTCGTATACACATTTATCAAGTTTTCATCGAGTTTGCCTTTTAATTCAGTGAGGATTTCAATTACGAAATCAACAATGAAACTGAATGCAAAAAAGGTTGTTAAAAAAAATGAACTCAATTGTAATTTGCCAGTATTAATAAATGTGTCGCCTAAACTTTGTTATATACGAATTGAAGAAGTGATAGCTGAAAGTAAAAAAATGTTTCATGAGTATAAAATATTAACTCCTTTTTTCTGTATATGTATAAATAAAAAGAATAATAAAACTGAGAACTTTCATTCCACTAGTTAAAGTTAAAACACTGTTGATTTACGTTTCAATAATTTTGTGGCAGTAAACGAATCAGAGTTGTTCATGTGACTTCGACGCGAAACACAAAGCACAGTTGTAAATGCTCGTAAATTTCTTCAATGCAGTAACTTTGTAACGCTATCGTAATGGGTAGTATAAAAAATTACACTAGCTACTTCGTACTTCTGTTTCTTTTCGAAGATCTTGGATTTCTTCTCAGCTCCCACAGTACGAGTTTATGGCTAATAATTTTTTTATTCTCACAATTAACGTCGAATGGTAAGTATGACAGAAAATATATATTATCTCTCCGCTGTCAGTTCTTTTTATATTTACTATTATTACTATTTCGTATGAAAATGAGTGAGCTAGCGTCAAAGAAAAAGTCAGAAATTTGATCGACGCTAGAACAAGAAATATAATTTCCCGAAAAAACCTCCAATAAAAATGCCAACTTTATTTATCGCAAAATTGCACAAAAATTGAACATTTAGTTTCAAATTAAAAGAATTGAACATTGAATTTATCAAATTAGAAACCGTTTTACAAATTTACTGTGAAATTGAAATTTCAAATCATTTAATTAAACTTTTCCATTCATTGTATTTTCGTTTATTTGTTTATTTCCCACATGTACAAAATTTTATGTTTTTTCTCATAGAGTAGGAAAGAGTGTGAAATATCGGTTGGATAGTAAACATTGTGTGATCACTTATCGGATTAAACAAGAGAGAGCCTTTTTTTAGCGGAAAATTAAAAGGTGTCGATCACAGAGTCCGCTTTTAAAAATATTTAGATAGTGAAAAAAGTAAGGGTGTTCGAAAAATATCTTGTTTTCCATTGGATGGATGGATGCTTTGCGGAAGGCGGATAAGAAAACAAAAAAGTGCTTGGTAGATTCTCTAGGGATGAGGTTGAAACTTGGTTTTAAACGTCACACGGAATATACAGGGACTTCGATAAGTTTCTTTCTGGCCAAATCTTGAGATAACTTGCTCATCTTTTCAACCCCCTTTTCAACAAGAAAAGACTACCAGAACCGCGGCAGAAACGAGATAATCCACGCTCTTCATTGACCTACATGAAAAGTGGTTAATTTGAAAAGAAAAGTTTAGGAGATATTATATAGAATTTCGAGATATGTATAAACTTCCTAGGTACAGATTATTATATTTTAGTCATTTTTATGACGTGAAACTGGATTTCAACACTTTTTCCAGATGATGAAAAAAGAAAATTAGTTCACATATTTCCCACATGCAAGTGAAATTCGTTTCTCTCTGTGATATCATGAAAGAAAGAAATGATGTCTGCGCTCGACATTTTTCGAAGTGCTTAGGTAGTAGCGATTCGCAAAGGGAAAAGAACGCGAGCAGAGAGATTGAACTGCGAGCAGGCATAAATCGTGACTCGAAATGTGAAATATCGTTTCACATATCAAATTCGTAGTGGACGTGTCGCGTGCACACGCGATTCGAATAATTAATATTAGGATGGAATTTTTAAAAAATGCCTTTCTCTCCATCCATCCTCTCCTTCCTATCTCCATTATTCCAGAACCATATCCAATTTATCTCGACACATATTGAATTCTTTAAAAATTATAAACATTTCTTTATCATTTTTTTTAACATTCTCGCTAGAGCTCAAAACATCTAACATGTTTTATTTTTATATCTAAAAATCTACTGAATACATTTATATTAAATTTTTAATTACAACCAGATTTCAGTAAACTACAAAAGTATATTTCTATAGCATATTATTATTCATTAAACAATCCATAAAGCATATGCTTAGTTATATAGCAAAATAACTGATTATTATTGTATTATTGTATTGTGTAACTGTATTATTGTATTATTGTATGATTATTATTGTATTATTATTACTGTAGATTACTCTAATTTACTTACATTTTTCGTCAGTGGTCGGGTTTTTGGGTATTTTTTAATACACTTCACACCGTGTATTTTTGTGGCCTCAGATTCTGTCCTACGAATGCATGGCAGATTAGAGTAATCTACAGATTTTGACTTTTTTTGGAGCTTATGCACATTTTTTTGATAACTTTCCCTCCTATGCAGAAATTGTCCCATTTGGCCCTATTTAAAATGGAATTCAGACGAGACCTTGGTCGGGATTTCTATTTTCAATAATAATATTCTAATATAATTAGGCATTTATGGTACAAGGATATTAATATCAATCTCAAAATGGTATTCCCAACGTTTTCCACGTCTAAACCAAACATCGGGTAAAAATAGGGATACAATATTTTTGGCACTTAATTATTTATGAAAATGCAAAAACAGGTTTTCATGAAAATTATTATTAAACTGAATTTTGTGATTACATCCCTTTTCGTGATTTTTTATAAAGATTTAAAGAGATTTCAAAAGATTAAAAGAGTTTTTAAGTGATCTCAAAGGATTTCAAAATATTTCACAAGTTTTCAAGGCATTTCAGCATATTTAAAGAGATTTAACAGATTTCAAAGAATCCAAAAACATTTTTTTGTTTTCAAGTTACTTCAAAATCTTGGAACTTTTTTGAATTTTTTGAAATTTCTTGAAATTTAACGTTTTTTAGACATTTTTTGGCGTAACTTAGGACGTTTTTGGACTTTTTAAGAAAACGTCTATAAATTTCGTACCCACTTGGTCTTTCAAAATTCTTTAAAATCATTCTAAATGTCTTCAAATCCTCTACAATTGTTGAAAATCCTTAAATTCTTTGGAGTTCTTTTAAAATTCTTGAAACTCTATAGGAAATCTTGATATCTCTGAAGTCTTATACAATTTCTTAAAATCCTTTTAAATTTCCTAGAATTCGAGCTCCCCGTAAATTCCTTAAAATCTCTTGAAATACTTAACAATTCATTTTAAAACTACTCTTAAATATTAAAACTCTCGTGAATTATTTTCAAATAATGAACCTAGAATAGTTTTTTTTACTCTTAATGGGGTAATTGACCAGTTTTCCCAAAGTGGAGTGAGAGCGTTTTCGAGATGAGGACCATATAGGGAAAACTGTCCAGGACCGCATCAGGACCTCATCAAAATTTCTGCACGGGCTTAAGTCTGCTTTTCAATTTAAATGTACATTCTAAAAGCATAGGTTTAAGTAGGTTTCAATCATTCAGAATCAGAAGAATAAGTCATTTGTATTTTTAAAAAACTTCCCTCTCAAAATCCTTAAAAACTAATTTGATAAAAGTTCTCATGGTTTCGTGAGTGATAAAATCCGAACAACGTATTCGAGTTGAATAATTGACACACGCTAACCGCAGCTTTCAGAATAATTCAAATGTGTCAACTCGAACGAACATTCTGGCAATTATTTGCAGGATCGTAAACTCATTTATTTTTATGTCGCGTCCTCTTGATTGATCACGTTCTACAATTTCAAAAAGCATCCAAGTATATTTTACTTTAAAACATCTATAATTCTCTATTTCAATTTATATTTCAATCTCATAAGCTGAGCCGCTGATTCTGAAAAATTGTGTGTTATGTAGTTTCCACTTACTCGACTTCTACAAGATTTGTGAGAAAATTAAAGGCTTTCATAATGCAGAGCGCGAATCTTGTACAATACAATAGTATTTACTAACTAACCATACTTTGGTGAAATTACATATTCGCTAATGAGCGTCTAGAAAACATTTATTCGCAAGAACGTTCGGAATGTGAAATTCAATATTAGGAGGAAAGATAAGAAAGAGAATGAATTCCCATAAAACTTCATTATAATTTTTCTCGACGAAGGAGAATTCTTTTTCATTACACGCTTCAACGTGAAGAACTTGCAAATTATGCATGAAATGGGTGCTTTAAAAAAGCACAGCTAGATAAAAACTAAAGGTTGCTAATTAAAATAAGAAAAAGAATTCTTTGAAGATGTAACTAAAAATTATTCTTTTTTCATTTTCGTTTCTAAAATATAATGAGTCAAATATATTCAAATGTTTACTCAGCTCATTAAATTATGTTGGGTCTGGTCGCACAATTATATAGTTGTTCAAGCTTGGTTCGTTAAACAGATTCCACTTTCGAGATTCTTTTGCTAATATCATGTTCAGACTTCGTTTGTTGAACAGATACCATTGAAAATTAAGCTGGAGCCACTTCAGAGGAGCAAATAGTATAACACTTACTTCTAACTGTAACAGTCGACAAACCATTGTTCATTCGCATATCATCTCAGTTCCTTAACTTTGTATATCTTGTGTAACTCTAAACTATATAAATATATGACCAGATACTACCACTCTTACAAATACAATTAAGACAGCCAATCATTTTTTTTACACCAGAGTGCACAAACTAGAAACGAAATTTATATTCTTGTATAATAACTTTGTTAAATATGACTTTCAATACTTTCAAAGAAGCTCACTATAAAATAAAATTAATATCTGAACGGTCAATTATTGACCATTTAATCAATGTTTAAACGGCCAATCAATGTGATTGGGATAAGTATCGTGAAACCGCAGTCCTTATTACTGTAATATTCCATTTCAGCTGCAGTTAGTAAAGCAATAACTGCAGTACTCTATGATAATGAGAAGCATAATTTTCTAAAATTCACTCTAATACTGGCGGAATTAATTGCAGTTCCGTTTTGTATGCATATTGTTACACTGCAATGTAGGGCAACGCTGATAGGAACACTTTAAAGCTCTACCTTTAAGGAATTGATTATATAGCTTTTACCTTTATTCTACCCTGTAATTCTACTGAAATTTTACGCCACGGTGACAATGCTACTAATCTCGTAAAACAACTTAGTTGGTTAAGCACGAAAAGGGTTTTTCCATTAATGCAACGCGAATTTCGAAGTGACTCACCGACTCTAAAGGG
>JAUESI010000034.1:312920-326570 GCA_032275145.1 Synergus laeviventris
ACCAAATTTGATTACATTAATGTCAATAATTGAGATTAATTAAGACTCCTTAATTGTATTAAATCAAATGCTCTTCTCCTGTATAATTCGTTTACGCATCTCGTGCTGTGAAGCACGGTTAAATTTTAAATATATTATTTACAAATCCGGTCCTCTCATAAATACGAATGGAGCGTTCTTCCGTGAGAATAAATCCCGAATTATCAAGCGTCGCCATTAAAAAATATGACACTATCTAGTTGATCGGGAATCGGAGTTTATATTCAATTTCATTTCATTTAAAAGTCTCTGAACTGAAAAAATCAACGTATATCAATATCCAAAAGCAAACAGTTTATAGTTCACAAAAAAAACGATAGCTTTTGTTATTTCTATAAAAAGTGTAACAGAAAATGATTTATTTCAAAATAATTGTGAACAAAAATAATTTTTTCTTATTTTTACTCTGAAGAATTTTTATCCCACTTTTACAAACGAA
Organism: Synergus laeviventris; assembly: GCA_032275145.1. Classification (NCBI taxonomy): domain Eukaryota; kingdom Metazoa; phylum Arthropoda; class Insecta; order Hymenoptera; family Cynipidae; genus Synergus; species Synergus laeviventris. Next base: position 313,399 of record JAUESI010000034.1, read on the forward strand.
CTCTTTTTGTCCACTTTTTACTTTCAGCTTCTCATATTTCATTAATTTAAAAAATGGTTGTTCTCAAAGGAAAATCTCTCCAGTTTCAAAGGAAAAAATTCTTACACGACATAGATAACCTGATGTTAAACAAGGCACTTTTTGCCAGTTTAGTACAAGCTTCTTTCACAGCATGAGAAAATTTAATTAATATTCTGAATAACTAGTAAAAGAACGTGTTTAAGCATTCAATGTTTAGCTAGTAATAAAATCAGTTACCAACCACATTGCTGAATTTGCACTGTTTGTAGGTTCAAAAAGATCTTATTTGTTTTCAAATAAGGAGCAATTTATAAACAACACTGTTTCATATAACAGCAGCATGCATTCACTTGTAAAGGATTCATAGAGTTATTTCGCAAACATTGTATTCAGAACCATGTATTCTATATTCTCCCTAGTCGCTCACCCTATCGTAACTTTTCTGCCCTATTTTTTATCCATATACGAGGGTTGTCTAAAATTTTTTGGCATAGCAGCATGCCTTAGGAGACTCTAACCAAAATTTCAGGCATTTTGGACGCTTAGTTTTTTTTTGAAAATCGTATGTGAAGATTTTTCTGAAAATGGAAAAACTTGAGTAACGAGCTGTCATTAAATATTTGTTTTTGAAAGACAATACGCCTATGTACCAAAATCATAGAGGAGTTAGTTTATGGACCCTGTTAGAAGTAAAAAGATAGGGAGTCTATCCATTTGAATTTTTTTCAATCTTCAGGATTGAAATGGAAATCTACTTCTATCTCTTTTTTAAGCTACAATAACCTCTTCCCTTTTGAATCTCCGCTTCTCTATCTTTCTGTATCCTTTGTTTATCTTCGCCAATTATTTCCTATCCACGCCATTCCTTCCTCATTCTTCGCCTATCCAAAGCAATCTTTTTTTTATCCCTTTTGCAATCAACTTCCGTGCCTATCTTTTTTAATACTTACTTTCCTATCCATATCTATCCTTGTATAATCATTTCAATCTTTTTCTATCTCTCTTAAAGATTTAGATATTTACCTTTCTATCCATATCTATCCATAAATTTAATCACCTCTATTCTTTTGTATCCTTTTTACAATCTATTAGAAAGCCTATCGTTTTCAATCCATACCATTTTATCCATATCCATCCTTATAAAATAATTTCAATCCTCTTCTATCTCTCTTGAACTATATTACCAAGTCTATTCAATTCAATATGTCCCTTTCTATCCATATCTATCCATAATCACTCTTAACCTTTATATCCATGTCTAACCTTAGCTCATGATGTTTATCCTTTTATGCCTCTCCTGAAATACCCTGTAGGAAGTAAAAAGATAGAATATTTCTATAAAAAAATGTATCCAAATGTATCCTTGCCTATCCATACGAATCTATTTCTATATCTTTTTTGGTCTACAATAACCACTTTCCTTTTGAATCTCAATCTTTCTACATATCTTTCTATATCCATTAACTATGTTCGCCCATGACTTCCTACCCTCCACTCATCCACACTAATCTTTCCTTATTCTCCGCGTATGCACGCGAATCTTTTTAAGTCCCTTTTGCAACCTACTGCCGCGCAATATTTTTCAATCTCAACTGCCCTATCCATGCCTATCCTTTATCTAATCATTCGAATCCTTGCCTGACTCTTATAAAATATTCTATCCATACCTATCCTTGTATAATTATTGCAATCCTTTTCTATCCCTTTTACAATATATTAGAAAGCCTATCGTTTTCAATCCATACCATTTTATCCATATCCACCCTTATAAAATAATTTTGATCCTTTTCTATCTCTCTTCAACTATATTATCAAGTCTATCCAATTCAACCTCTAGCTTTCTATCCATATCTATCCTTAATCTAATAATTTCTATCCTTTTCTATCTCTCTTGAAGTATATTAACAATTCTATCCATTTCAATCTCTACCTTTCTATCCATGTCTATCCTTAATCTAATCATCTCTTTCCTCTTCTATCCTTTTTAAAATTTACTAGAAAGCCCATCCTTTTCAATAAATTCCTCTTTATCCATGTCTATTCTTTGTGTAATTATTCGAATCCTTACCTATCTCTTTTACAGTCTAATTCCAAGCTTATCCTTTTCAATCTCTATAATTTTATCCATATCTATCCTTGTATAATAATTTCAATCCTTTTCTATTTTTCTCGAACTATACATACTACTAAGTCTATCCATTTCAATCTTTATCTTTCTATCCATGTGATATTCAACAAGAATATTCTTGTTGTTTTTGTCTTTCTCGGACGTATACTACCAACCATATTTTTTTCAATCCTTATCTTTCTATCCATATCTATCCTTGTACAACCATTTTGCAAAAAAACGATAAAATAAACATACGTATCAGATAAGGAATAGGATAATATAGAGAAAAAAAGGGTCTTATACAAATAGGTTAGTGCTTATACTGACAAAGAGATTGAAAAGGATAGATATGGATAAACGAGACATAAATGAAGAAATTGAAGATAGAGGTTATAGACATATAAGAGAGATTGAAAAAGATAGAGTTGAATAAACAATGGATAGGTTGACCGTAAATCGTAAAAAGACTAGGGTTAGTTAAGTATCGAAAGAAGCGTAAAAGTAGGGCTGCCAACATTTCTGGAGTTTTCAATTTTATTGTCGGTAAAGTGAGGTTACCTCGTGGCTAGTGTTTGTTGCAACCCGACTTTACCAACAATATTGAAAACTCCAAGAATGTTGGCAGGCTTACTTTTATGCTTCTTTTGATACTGAACTTACTCTACTCTTTTTACAATTTACGCTAGTTAAGCCATCGGTGTAAAAAGGCTCATAGACTGAAGGATAGAAAAAGATAGAAAAAGATAGCGTTTGTTGGATGCAAAGTGTGTACTTGAGAGGGATAGAAAATCTCTGTCCTTTTCCATCAAAAAATTTCTATCCTTTACTATCTTTTTACTTCCAACAGGGATAACTGTAGATGAAACCAGGATCTACGATTATACTCATGAAACGAAATAACAGTCAAGTCAGTAGATTGCAAAGGGCGAATCTGCTCCGAAAAAAACAAAGACTGTTCTCGGGAAAGTGATGCTGGTAATTGTTTTTTGGGATAGTCATGGGATTTTGTTGATCGATTATCTCCAAAAAGGTAAAACAATTCCAGGAAAGTATTACGCATCATTGCTTTATAAGGTGTGTGAGCATCACCAAAGTGTGAGCACGAATTACACTTCGAATTGATTGACCACCCACCTATTTCACCAGATGTGGCCCCCAGAGACTTTTTCCTGTTTCGTAACCTTAAAGCTTCACTTGTGAGAGAGAGAGAGAGATTTTCATCGAACGAGGAGGTTATTACATGCGTAAATGCATAGTTTGGAGAGGCTATATTATTCGGAAGGTTTAAAAAAGTTAAAAAACTTAAAAGGTGACTAGGTTGAAAAATAAAAATGATTTTGAAGAAAAAATCTCTTGTTTCTTAGCTAGGTCGGAAACTTTTCACACAACCCTCATAGACAATTGAACGAGAACGTTTTCTTTTTAACATTAGGGTATAATTTACTGTATGATGCTTTCGCGTGAAAACAGAACATAACTTAAAACCATTTTGTAACGAAAGAGTTCCGTTTTATGTCTTTATTTTTACCAGTCATGTGACTCGTCAATGGATGTTGACCACGGAAGGAAGTTAATACTCTTTCGTAAGAGGTTTCAAAAGCTTCCATTCTGAAAGCTTTCGAAATAGATCCCTCAACTGTAAACAATTTTGATCTACAATTCTGATAAATTTAAATGGAAAATTGTGACTCTTCACAAGACGTAAAAATATTTTCATGCGTTCAATTTAAATGCTCTACAAAATTAAATTAAGAAATCCAATACTATTCAAACTTTGCGCCAAATTTAATTGAATTCTTCCACATGCAGATATTTTTTGTTTATTTCAATGCTCTCAACAGAAAGTACTGAATTTCTATTTGAAAAAAAATATATTAAATTTCTGAGCTTGGTGATATGCGAGACAATGTTTTCAATGAAAATAAAGATAGAAAACTAATTTAAAATGCTAGTTGATGAATGCAACTGAAAAATATGTTTTTATTTTCTCTCTTAGTTATTTTTAGCGCGACGTTGTGCATCGAATGTCCCGGAAGAATTATTTTTCAAGCGTCATATGAAAAATGTTTAACATTCTTCACGGTAACGTCCGTCACTCTCAGGGGGGGTTTTTATTCGAGAGCCGAGAGTTTCGCAGCAAATGGCTTGGTTGCGCCAATCACGTGCAAATTCCGTTGCGACTTTATTAATAAATCAACTCTACCTCTTCGCGTCGAAACGCGAATAGAAGAGGAAAAAATTCGCGTAATGGCGTGACTATTAATTTTAGCGTACGTTTGCGCCATTAAACACAGAGGACACCAAAATTCTTTTAACTGCTCATGCTCGCACAATACCATGCCCATCATGAAAAAAAGTCAACGCTGCCAGCGAGCTCTCACATCTGATGAAAAATACCAATTAAAAATTTTTATCATACTGAGACCTGAACAAAAATTGGACCACAAAATATTTATAAATCATATTTCATATACTATATATCATATCATATCATATTTCGGTACAAAATAGCTGACCCCTTTCCATCCTCAATATTTGCGCGACCTTAAAAGTTAAAATTTTTTATTGATTTTTTTTCTGCTACTTTCAGGCTGACGTAATAGAAATAGAATTTAACAAGCATCGTTAGAATCCTTTAGTGTCACATGCATGATCCTATCTGGTTTCGAAACTGTAAACACTATATAAGGAAACTAAAGAAGAGGAAAACCGGAGAGTGGTAAAATATCTCAACCTCTTCACGTTTACTGTATTACATTATGTTCAGAAAAGCATAAGTGGAACATATACTGGAAAAAAGAAAAAAAAGAAAGTTTTCGTGACACTGCCAATGAACACAAAACTCTAAGTGAAAATTTTAGCTCGTATTGTGAGTCCGTGGTTTTTAAACAAATTTAAAATGATTTATTTAACGTAGTGATGCTTTATTGAGTTGGTACCTTTTCATTTTTATTTTCGTGCTTGTTCTTGCCCTGCTTAAAATAATGGATATAATTTGTTAAATTTCGTGTGAATATCCAATAGGTTTTTAATGGACACTTTGTAGAGTTTTATTCGATCCTTATCCGATATTTAATTTTCAATTCAAAACGAAGTGAGATTAACCCACTTTTAATCCGAAAATAAATAAATAGAATCAATTTATAGTGAACCCTGGCCAAAGTTTCGGATTGAGATTCATTCCGAAGAATTCTGAAATTTTGCGAAGTATTCTGGAGTTTTTTTTTTGTTTTTTGTTGTGATCTAATCCGAAGAAAGTTTTGAATACAAATCAATCCTAGGCACATTCATAATTACTCCGAAGTTGTAAAATAAATGAATCCGAATGAATTTCAGTATTGCCGAATCAGTCCTAACGATTAAAAAAATTTTGGATAAAGTCGGATTCACTCAGGATGATCGGATTTATTTGCAATTGAAAGTTTAGATTGATTTTGATTAATTTGGATTGGCCGATTTCATTCGCATTGGAAGTTTGGAATGATTTTAACCCAAACATCGAGTAAAAATTAAGAATGTAAAAAATTTGTTGTTCTCAATTTACTTAAGAATCTTGCAAGTTTAAAACTTTTTGGATTACTTTAAAATCTTATGAAATTCCTTGAAATCCATTGAAATATCTCGATATCTTTGAAATTTCTTTCAAATACTTACATTTTTTGGTATTCATTTAACATTTTAAGTTAATTCTAAAGATTTCAATGAAAGCTCAAAAGTTTTTAAGAGATTTAACAGATTTTAAAGAATCTAAAAATATTTTTTATATTTCGAAATTACTTGAGAATCTTGAAAGTCTTTCAAATTTTTTAAATACCTTAAAATCACTTGAAATCTCTTCAAATTTCCAAAAATTTGTTGAAATCCTTTAAGTGGTCTTGAAATTTTTTAAATCTTGTGAAAGTTCTTAAAAATTCTCTGAAGATCTTTTGCAATCAATTAGAATTCTTTAATATCGTTTAAAATCCTTTAAAATAATTTACAAAATTTTTCAATTACTTGAAACTAATCTGAATTCTTCTAAAATTGTTAAAAAATCACTTGAAATCTCTTGAAATCCCCTTAAATTTCTTAAAATCAATTGGCAGCTCTGATCTCGATTATAAAGTACAGGCAGCAAATCGTAATCAAATATTAGAAATAATTAATTCAAGAATAATTTTATTTTGATGGTGTATTGACCAGTTTTCCCTACTTGGGGTATTTACTTATAGTGAAAGCGTGATGCGCCTTGTTGGGTCCTTGCCAGTTTTGAGGTCAGGACCACACTTGAACTACGGAAAACTAGCCAGGGCTCCACCAGAATCCCACCTAAATTTCTGCACGGGGTGTACTTCATTGATGATAAAAGGTTACGTCAATCATTACTAAGAGAAATTCTTCATTAAAATTGTTCATTAATAGCAATTACTTAATTATAATCAAAATCTCAGCCTGTAACAGGATTCAAAAAATATTATTATTATTATAGAATAAATAATATATTCATCGAAAAGTGTTAAAATTCATGTAGGAATAACAGTATAAACATTCAGGTCTAAATCATGAAAAACCTCACACCTAGGAAAAATAGGATTACGAGGGCGCGGCTTAAAAAATACGCAAAACGTGAGCCAAAGCCTCACGTTGTGGGTATTTATCATCCAGGGTTCTTCGATAAACCAAGCATAAAATTGAACGGTTCACCGCCCGAAGCAACTAATCAACCTTTTTTTTTAATATTTTACATTCATCTGTCATTTTCATATACTTACACACACACACACACAAATTATCACACTTTTACGTGTCAAAAATATAAAATAAAATATGAAAAATAAAGTATCTAAAACAGAGTGCTGACTTCTGAAAGATCTTTAGTTCCTATAATCAACAGTTCTCAACTACTGAAAATGGAAATTTAAGAGCATGAGGTAATTACCATAAGAGCAAATTTAGTTTTCCCAACTTTATGCTCGGAATAATAAATATTCTTTGCTAAAACTAGGCCATTTACCTCCGTTTCGTACAGACGCAGATAAATGTCCTAGTTTTAGCAAAACATATTTATTATTGCGAGTATAAAGTTGGGGAAACTAAATTGCTCTTATGTCAAAGTATCACATGTCCTTAAACAGTTCTCTAAGTTTAATCATTATAGTAAATTAAAAGCAATTATTTCAGGTTATAAGAAAAAATTATTCTATTACATTGTTAAAAACAAACCGAATTTCTTATTTTCAAATCATTAATATAAAGTAAAACGTTATATGCCCGAAATTGATTGTACTTCTAAATTGCTCTTTTTCAAAAGGAAATTCTGTGAAACAATATTTCACACCCCCCCACCCTTTTTTTACAACACAGTTTATAACTTAATTTCGATTAAATTTTTTTTTTAAATCAAATTTACTTTGTTTTCAAACAAAGCGGAAATTTATTCGATTTAAAACAGTTTTTCGTGCTGATTTGAAAACTTGAGTTTGTGCTCACCGTACGGTCTCCTAAATTGTGAACGCGACAGTTCAATTGAGCAGTCTTGCCAACCAAAGCCGTCACGTTGTGAGAGGCTGAAACATCGAAATAAGGACCACGATCCAAAGGTTCCAATTCTTGTTCCATCTCCAGATCCTCATTGTCGCTCCTACATCGAGCTGATCCTGAAAAACGATAAAGATAAATATCTCTCTTTAGAAACTCTTTCTAAAGTCGTCAAGAGGTCGAGATTGAAAACTACCGTATTTAGCAGAAAAAAAAGAGATCTATCATACTATATTTCATCTCTCTGACAATTCAATTTCAACCCTGACGGAGTGTGTTATTTTTCACTCGGCTGAGACAGGCTTTTTTCAAACAAATTCCAAAAAGAGAATAAGGTAAATTGATAAAAGCAAGGCTTGAACCTTTTTTTCCTTTTATTATACCAGTTGAGAATAAAGTTAAACGCCATAAAAAAAAGTTTTATTGAATCTTCTTTGCTCTAAATAAAAGACAAACAAGTTTCTTTCATACAAGAAACGTCGATAAAAACTTAAATGATAATGATAAAAACTATGAAAAAAGACTTTTTGTGCAAAGTCAAAACACTTGTTAAAACCTTCAACTACTTTTTATCTTAACTTTAGAAATTTGCAAATTATTTCTCATTATTTTCCATAAATAATGCTACTTCATATACGGGACAAACTGTGCTTGCTGAAAGGTTGAATTGCTCTTTTTATAACGCTAACCTGCATTGATAATAAGAAAACATAGAAAAGAACTTATATAAAATAGATTGAGCGTAATTTTATTTTCCTCTCATTTCAGTAAAATCTGTCGTGGACTGGAAAGATTTATGGATCGTGGAACGAATATCTCTTTAAAGAAGGCCATAGAAGAGCACATTGCACAAAAAGATATTGGTGCCCTATAGGAATGGGTTTGAGGGTTTATTTATTTTAAGGTAAAGGACTTTAAGAAGTTTTTGAAGCAGTCAACCATTTGGAGAGCATTCGATTTATCGTTTCGTGCCAAGCAAGTCTCATATATCTAGCATACCTATAGATATAGTTATTTCATGTACATCTTTCAACTCCCACGTTCTCCTTCTTACGGTTCTTGAGCTACTTGTATTTTATAAACGACTTAGCACTGATGTGATATCGAGAGACCTCTTTCTTTTAAGCCCCTCTTATAACCGTCGCAAGAGTAACATCCTTTCAGTAGGTACGGTCGGATGAGTCCCGCTGTAGTACTCCTGAATCAATGTGACTGAACTTCTGAACGATAAAATGAAGAAACTATTTCTCCTCATTCAACTTTTCTCAAAATGTCATTTTTAGTAAACGAGAAAAAATTAATAGATTAATAGATATTACCCGTGCAGAAATTATGATGGGATCCTGATGGGGTACTAGCCAGTTTTCCCTAGTGCTAGTGTGGTCCAGATTTGGAAAACTGGTCAATACCCCATCAAGATTAACAACTATTCTGGATTCATTAATTGCAATATTTGATTACTTAACTAGTTATTTTTCTAAAAAAAATCCTATTATAAAAAAGGGGTAATAATTATATTGAAACAAATGTTTTTAAGACATTTTTTAAAGAATTTAAAAATAATTCACGGAAGTTTAAAGATTTTAGAATTATTTAATTTTTTTTTAAATATTGCGAAGGATTTTAAATGATATTATAGAATTTTAAAGGTTTTCAAAAGATCTCAAGAACGATGTTAAGGAATTTAAAGGGATTTCAAAAAATTTAAATCTCTTTTCACCCATTGGTTAGATTTCTATTCCCTGCCTGAAATTGAAAATCGAGATCAAAGCTGCCAACTGATTTTAAGTAATTTAAAGCGATTTCAAAAAATTTTAAGTCGATTTAAGTAGTTTTTAAAAAATTTTAAAAGACTTTAGTGGAATTTTACGATTTTAAAATAATATAAAATTTTTTTCTTAAATATTTCAAGGGATTTTCAATTTACAGTGGTTTTAAGAGATTTGGAGCGATTTCAATAGATTTCAAGTGATTTTAAAGAATTTTAGAAGAATTCAGATGAGTTTCAAGAAATTGAAAAATTTTTTTAAGTATTTTAAAGGATCTTAAATGATATTAAAGAATTATAATGGATTTTAAAAGAACGTCAGAGCATTTGCAAGAGATTTCACAAGATTTAAAAAATTCCAAGACATCTTCAAGGATTTCAAGAGAGTTTTGGGATTTTGAAGAGATTTTAAGTGATTTTAAGGTATTATTAAACAATTTTAAAGACTTGCAAGATTCTCAAATGATTTTAAAACACCCTCAAAATAACTTTCATTTAAATTAACTAGAATTATGGTGAAATATGCCCTTACTATTTTTCCTGGTTAAAGTAAACATAATTCTGCTTGATTTAACCAGCATTCTAGTTGTTTTAACTACAAATTCTGATTAAAATAACCACGATTCTGGTTACTGTAACTAGAAAAAATAGTAAGGGCATATTCAACTATAATTCTAGTTAATTTAAATACACGTTTTTTTGAGGGAATGAAACATATTTTTAGATTCTTTAAATTGAAATCCATAAAAGTCATGTGGAATCTTCTGAATTCTCTTAAATCTCTTGAATTTTATTGAAATCTTTAGAAATAATTTTTAATGTTTCAAAGATATTAATATTAATATTTAATTTCAAAGATATTATTACTATATCGTTGTCCGATAAATGTTTAATTATATTAAAATATTTTTATTGACAATAGAAATCCCGAACAGGATCACGCCAGAACCCTATTTTAAATAGGGCTAAATAGGGCAATTTCTACACGAGTAGTCATAAAATGTAGTGTATGTAATAAAATAATTTTCATGAAAACCTGTTTAAAGTTCCTAGAAATATGTCCGTATTTGTTAACAATACATAATATTAGTTACTTTATACCATATATAAAGAGAACCATCTTTTATCATTGCATAAATAATAAGTGTGGAAAATGTCGGGAATTCTCTATTTGTACCGGATGTTTGGTTTTGACGTGGAAAAGTCTTGAATGCCCTGTTTGGGAATACCAATTCGCCTAATTATATAAAAATAATTTCATTGAAAATAACCAGGCCTCGTCAGAACCCTATCTTAAATGGGGCTAAATAGGGTAATTTCTGCATGGGTAATATATCAAGTCTTTTAGGACCGAAAAAAAATCTCCATTTGAACATGTCAACTTTTTAAAGCTCCACCAATTTTTAAAAAATACAAAAAGTTGTCATAGAATTCATATATCCAGCTGACGCAAACAACAGAATTGCATTACTCACTAATATGTTCACCAGCACAATAAATATCAAATAGCGAGTTTGTTGCAGCACTTTAATGCACTTTCAAATTATAGACTTATGTTTAAAAATTACTGTGAATACAGTATTTCGTTAATTGGATCAAAAATCCGTTTTAAACGAACTCTCTCGTTCGAACTCGCGGGCAGAATCAACGAGTATTCGGTACGCAATTACTCCCACCTTTTCCACAACTCTCGTGTGAATTGCAGAATGCAATTGCGAGGTGTAATTACGCCATGTGTTTTCAGTACACGCGGTTATGGCAGTCGCTCTTAAATCATCAGCGTAATCCCCACGGAAGTACCGAATACATGAAATGATTCAGTGACAGTTGATATAAAACGTGTGTACACGCAGTTTGTACACTCTATAGTTCGTAAATACAAACAAGGGAGAATAAATACAGTATCTGTGCGTACAGTGTTGATGAAAACTTCAACGAGAAACGTTGATTGTCTCTTGCATTATTTCGAACCTATTTTACATGGAAAGCTTTATACTATACTGTTATCTGTTTATTATTCCATTAGAAAAACCAAGCTCGTTGGAAAAAAGTTTTGCTTAACACGCCAGAGAGATAAATACCCTAACACGAAAAGAAAATACACGCTTTTTATTTAATTACATTCGTGTTTCTAAAAGGTAGGAGAATCATTTTTCCACCAAAAAGAATTCGAGATCATTTTTAGTCTGCAATTTTTAGAGGAAGAAGAGAAAAAGAGATAAAAGGGCAAACTTGAAAATTTTTCTACAAATCCTGGGTCTACAACTCATGAAGATTTTTTTTTAAGTGCATATATGACTTTTAAAGAGCAATAAAATTATCCACAATTAGATTAAAGCTTTTAAAAATATAAAGATGGTTCATACTGCCCTGTATGCTCGCAGAACAGAATTCTATAGATAAAATGTTCTTTTAGAATCTGTAGACTTCTGCTAATTAAAACATATTAATGCATAATTTAAATAAAAATACACATGTAATGAAAAATTTAATAAAGTGTATAAATAAATGACAAGAGAAAGATATGATAAATGTAAATGATGTCTCACATCCGATTCTAGATTGAGTTCGGAGGGAAATTGTATAAAAACTTTGATATTTGAGTTTCGTCGAGGGTAAAAATAAAGTAGGAACTTTTTATAGATTATACGACTACCCAGATATGTGATGCAATTGCTCTTGAAATATGTCGATATTGCTCCCTTCCAATGAGTGCCTTGTCAAACTTCGACAGGGTTACTATTTTCTCGAGAGGATTGTCAACACTACTCAGAAATTTTTTAACAAATTTCACAGAAAATACATCATAAGCTAGAAGTCAGAGTTCACACCAACATCTTTTTTTAACTTATGTAGATAATAATTTATTATAGTTATAAATGAAATTTACTAAGTAATTATTTTAAGGAGAAAAGGTCACATTAGTGGGAAGTGAGAACACGACATGCGAAAGTTTCAGTACATTTTCTTTGCTACCCGGTAAATTGCATATTTCAGGAAAATCTATCTTCAAGTTTGCTACAGCATGAACTTACGTTTTACTATTCTAAATTTTACGATCTACTGGAATCCCCCGCAAACTGCATCCTATCTACTTCATGAAAGTTCATTCCTTGCATAGGGCTTACGGAAAATTGCGTATTCTATGTAGGTACACTAAATTATGCATTAATAGTGCTATATTAAGTATGTGAATATCTGCAGAGAGCGTTTTCAGAATAGTTCAACAGTTAGTACTTCATTAAAATTTTACTAGAAATAAACATATCTCGTATGATGTAATTTACATTTTATAGTTTTCCTATCTCTCACAATTTATACCAAATAAATATTAAAATCCTCCTCTGTATAGAAGCGAAATTACAACTTAAAGACATTTCTCAAAAATAAATGGTTGCAAGTCATTATATTATTAATTATTAAGGAAGCTAAATTTGATATGTTATCAAAAAGTATATTTTTAGTTGCCTAGCTTTCAAACAAGGAGAAAAAAAGTCCTCTGAATACGATGCCTGAAATCTCAAATTATACGGAACATAAATTTTAGGTATCCTGCTATCAGTCGATGAATTTAAAATAAAGAAGATCGATAGGTAGTTTATCAGTTATCAGTTATCAGTCTACACTCCTGTAGAATTAAGTCATTTTTACTCCCTCAATCAAATACTCTTGTTATTATCATATCGATTTTATAAACCCTCTTACCCTTATAATTTCTCCACAGATTAGAAAATCTCTCCCTCGTATTCTATAGAA
>JAUESI010000034.1:338538-365445 GCA_032275145.1 Synergus laeviventris
TTTCAAATGATTTTAAAGTATTCCAAAAAACTTTTAAAAGTTGCAAGATTTGAAAGTAATTTGAAAACAAAAAATGTTGTAAATTCCTTATTTTTTTAGGTTTGACTTGGAAAACTCTTGAATGCCCTGTTTCATTATCAACAATATCTCAGTTTTATTACATTATCTTAAGGTTGGAATAAAAATGCAAGATTGATATTAATGAGATATTACTGATATGTCGTTACCCCATAAATGCGTAATTATATTAAAATATTTTTATTCAGAACCCTATTTTAAATAGGGCTAAATGGGGAAATTTCTGCACGGGAAATAATGAAAATTTATCGAAAAAGTTGGAAATAATATAAGGAAGATTAAATTATAAATACAGAAATGGAAAATTGTTATGAAGAACGAAGAGAAATTACGAAAAAGAATAATTTTAAAAATCGTCTGTTATTAGAGGCCTATAGTATACCAATATATATAGTATATCACAGATGCTTTTAGTGCAACGCCAATAGAAAAAAAGGAACTAGAGTTGCGAGAAATCCACTTACTGCAAATTTAATCAAAGCTGCATTTGAAATGATATCGATGGTCGTGGTTTTCACCTCTTATCCGTAATGTTCGACATAAATGGATCGACTTTGAACCACGACTTCAATCAAATTTGCAAAGGTATGCGTACGCCCTTTTCGAAATAGAACATATTCTAAAATATATACTCTGGAATGTAAACCCAGTTCACAAAGTAAGTTTACATTTCATGTTTAGTTAATACATAGTATATTTACAATGCAAGACTACCTAAAATAAACCCAAAACCTAAACTTAATTAGTGTACATAAGAAATTGCTAATCAGATTAATTCTATATAAGATTTAAATCCACTCAAATCTAATTAACTAAGTTTCCTTCATAAAGAAAATTCTATTTTAAAAAATCCAAATACTAAATAATTTGAAATATATGAATAAGAAAATTCCTAAGACATTACTCAGTGTTTCAATATTTTACAATTCCAAGTTAATAAAAATTTGTAGTTATTTGGGTGAATTTTACAGAACATGTTTCAGCGGAACGCTGAAACATTAAAAGAGAGAACAATTTTTTGCAAACTATGCTAAATCCATCAAAAGAATGGTGAGCTTAGTTGTGGAACTTTTTGGTTAAATGGAGTGCGCTTCAACAAGCACTTTTAACGATTCTGTTATCTGACCAGAAAAGTCGAGGACAATCTCACTGAAAAGTGAGAATAGTATTTATTTTGGTCATTCCACTCGCTTTTTAATCCATTCACAAATGTAACTCTTTCAACATTCCATGAAATCAAAAGAATTTTAATACTTGAAAACTTCTCATTTAAATAAGAAGCAAATAGAAATTAGAAAAGGAAAATTGAATTTTAAAAAACTTAGGAAAACAAGCTACTTGTAAAAGTTTTCTTGTCGACAGATGAAATTCCATGCTCAATCTATTCAATCTTCAATCCATCGTTACACTGAAACTCTTCTTGCAAGAAAAAGTTTGCAAGTTTAGATAGCTTTATTGTAAATCTATCCTGTGAAACATGGAAAAGTTTGATTCAACTCAGATTGGATCAAGTTTGGACTTTATTACTTTCTATAGACTTCTAGAGCACACTATTTGAAATCTAAATCAGATTGTATATTTTTCAGTATGTTTTTTAAATAAAATTCGATCATTATTATTATATGATTTTAATCAATATTATTATTCCATATAATTATTATAGGTATTGTTCTATTTAAACAAGTTGCATTAATTAACTCAATCAAAGTATTTTCAATGCATTTGCAAATGATTAATCAGGTTCAAAACATCAACAACTTTAATTACGTAAAATAGTTTCGCAAATTTCCCAACCGTAAACCGAATTATTTGAAAAGGAATGTAGCATTCAGACCATTCCGCTTCGAAAATAAAGTGCTAACCACGCGATACCAATGCGAAACGCTCTGCGCTCAGCGGTGCGAAAGTTGAAAAATCATTCAGTAGGTCAATTTTTCGAAAAGCTGATTCTTTAAGCTCAAGCGCTTAGGTACTTACAGCTTCACCGAGTAGTCGATAAAAATATACTAAAGTCACTCGCACCGGCTGCATTCTTGCAAGTTGAGTGATAATAAAGCTCTACCTATATATCTATACTTCCTGTACACTCTTTGTATGTATAACAAGATCGGGTTAGATGAATTTGAGGCGTAGCGACGCGACGCGTACAATATGGGAAATTCAAGAATTGGTTTCGTTGAGAGGAGAATCTTGAAAAATGTATTTTTCACCGATGGAACCGAGAATAATTACATTGACTCCATTCTCGTGCTGGAGTGATAATAAAGTACTGTTTGCATGATGTAAGTGGTTGGCACAAATCCAGCAAAGTTTTTGTTAGAGTGACAATAGGATTTTCTTTCCCGGAAGATCTACAAATACAACGTTGCTGGGTTATCTTCAAATACCACGTTTTGATCACGCTCTAATACACAAGCTGAGCATAAATCGGCTTAAGTTTTACTTTATGCGATTATGCTAGCTTCCCAGACAACCACGCAGAATCCCTCAAAAAGCCTATATGCTTTTATTACCCCAATATTAGGTACAATATTTTTAAAAGTATTATATTAAATCTCAAAAATGGAAAAAGGAATAGTAAGTGATTGTACAGAATAATACTATATAAGTGATTGTCGACGAAATAGCACTTCTCCTTAATTTAATGAAAACGTCTTCAAGTCGATAGTAGCGTTAAGGTCTCAACCGCAAATCCGAGCATCAAAATAATGAATAGGCTGTCTGACTAACACAAGCCGTACCTGCTGCACATCCATTTACGTCACGTACGCTATACGAAATGCTGTGCTGACACAGGTAATTCATTATCGCAGAAGCCCGAATAACGATCAACAGTACGTGATTACAAATCGATGAATACAAAATGCCCTAAAAGCACAAAATGTCACAGTAATATTATACTACAGCACGGCCATTTCCGATTATAATTCTGCATTAATTAAAAAGTATATTTAAAGCAGCAATAACTTTATGTTAATTCATAAATATATCATTTTTCAGTATTGAATATAATGAAAAAGAAGTATTATTTTACGTCGGTTTTCGGTATTTTCACACGGAAAAAATTATTGATCGTAACTTTACTTGACTGTCATCGACTTAAGTGAAATATTTTATAAACTTTTTTTAAAAAGTGAAGTACTTTTCGTGAAGAATTCTAAAACAATTGTTGAAACTTTTCTTGACTTGATCGAGGTGTTGAGAGTTAATTCAAAAACTGTAAAGAGATTTCAAAAACTGTTTTAAAATTCTACACGAAGAGTGCTTCAGATTTTTAAAAAATGTTTGAAAAATGAAAACTTTTGACGTATCCTAAATTCGATGATAGTCAAGGAAAGTTTCGATGACTTATTATATAAGTAGCAACTATATGACCGTTTTTGCACTCCTTTGTCCTTCTGCAAAAAAGATTCAGAGGATTCTAGCAAATCAAAGGATTTAAAAAAGTTTTAAGGAATTTCAGAAGTATGATAAGTCAGAATTTTTCATTTTTGAAATAGTGAAACTAGTGAAATTTCTTTAAATTTCGTAAAATGTCTCGATATTCCTTGATTTTCATAAAAATCCAAAAAATAAAATATCTTTCGTAAAATCAATTGGTATTCCTTAAAATTATTTAAAATCCCATCAAATCTCATTAAATCATTTCAATTTCTCAAAATCCTACTAAATATAATTAAATCTCTTAAAATTACTTAATATCCTACGAAATATCGTCAAATTATTTTAAATCATTTAAAATCCCATAATATCTCATAAAATCCCTTAAAAAAAAAAATACCTAAAAATTTAATATATTTCGCAAAGTCCCTATCAACTTTTTTAGATTTCATTAAGCTACAATAACTGGTAAAATCCCTTAAAATTTTTCAAAATCACAATAAGTTTTATAAAAACCCTTGAAATTCCGTGAAATTCATTACTAATTTAGTTCGTATTCTCTACCCGTGCAGAAATTTAGCTGGGATTCTGGTAGGGCCCTGGCTCGTTTACAGGGTACAGGAACACTTACCGACCGAGTGGTTCCATTTCATTCTCAATTATATAGTTTTCAAATTCGGCACATTCACACATATCGCGCAAGTTCCCAAAAAAATTAACCAATCAGATTTAGGACAACAATGTCTTCGATAAATTGGTACCATCAGTTTTTTAAGACAGGATTCTTAGTAGCATTTCTGGTACTAAAACAGGTTCGAAATGAATATCAAATGTCATGTAGTTGCGTCCACAAAAGACTTGAATGCAATCAGGAGATGCGTTACGCCTTACATCTGCATTAGCCCTAATGGCTACGAATGGTGCGTGCATCGTATTACTAAAATTATTATATCTATTACATCGGAACGTGAACATCCCAAAATACAAGATAGTTGGTAATACGATGCACGAGCGAGCACACTTTGCCAATGATATTATTACTTTGACCGTGCGTACGGCTAATCGCAGAAAAAAAGTCTAGTTTATGCTACAGGCTTAATTTAATTTATGGTCTTGTAAATTCTGGTAAAGTCTTGTTTTAAGACTAAGATGGATTGAATTTAGTCTATTAAGGACGCACCTTATTGTTTTTGTGTGGTTTCTGATAAATCATTTTATTTCGCGACCGCTTCCTACATTTTATGGAACTTCTAATAAACGGAAATATACTCGTAAACTGTTCGTTTATCCGCCTGCGAGACTCGGAGTAAAATAAAATTGACTTTGTGTAATTTACTTAAATTTTTTATCGTGTAATCCAAATAGAAAAAATTACCATGATCAAGTAAATATAAACAAACAAATGTACACATTCATAGTGATTGCTAATTTTAAATATTTCATGTCGAAAGCTAACTCTTAAGTTTGTGCATCATACACATTTGTGAATGTGTATGACGTGGATATTCTCTTGTTCAGCCAACACATTATTAGTGCACCAAGAGCCACAAATCAGTTTCCTATGTAGCAATTTTCAATAGGGGTGAATTTGGTCCTACATGTCGTAAGGCTCACAATGCCGATCGATTTACTGATTAGCAGGTATAACCTAAATCTCAGTATACATTATCAAGTATTCTCAGCTGCTTAAAGTTCCATCATTATAATTGTAAGTTAATTAAGGTAAACTTTAATTAGACTGTTTAAGATTTTAAAAATGAAAAATTTCGAAAATGTTGTGAGTAGAAATTACATTACTATTAAAATTATTAATCTAGAAGACATAAATACTGAAATTCATGACAGTATTTACAAATTCTCTATATGAATTTTTAAAAAAATAATGATGTTACGAGATAACTACCACTTTTAAGACAAGATCAGTAATATTTTTTATCAATACTGGAGAAAAAATATCGCTCTTCTTGTTTTTTTCTTGTCAAATCTTGTTCAAAACGCATCACTAGTCCGAGCTTGGCTCCCAAGGGTTAAACAAGCTAAAGTGTCTCTTGTGGCGGAAATTGTGTAAAAAAATTTTCATAGCTGGAGAAAAGACTTGCTCCTGTTATTTCCAAGTTTTCTACACGTCTGAAAAGTTTTATGGTAATCGACTTGCGAGCAGAAATACTCTGCACTGTAATCCCTAGAGGTACTTGTTAGACATATACCATGCTTTTGTCATAAGAACGTATAGAACAGAGCAGCTTTTCCTTTTTTCTTTTATAGTGGCGTAAAGAATAAAAGTCTGGTCTTAAAAATACAACTCCATTTGGTAGAAATGTCGTCAGACGTCCAAAGAATGTTCACTGGATGTATTTTTTTCCTCCAATACACATTTTTCCTTCTACCTGATTTCTACATAAAACCAGCAGCTACATGTTTTATACCTTCTACCAAAGGCAAAAAGCTTAGAAGTATACTGACATATTTTATAAACATTCGTCATAGGGTAAAAGCACCAATTATTGGCACTGGGAGTGTACTTCCAAAAACGTAAACCCTTTATACGATGTCTTTTTACGATTTCCCTTTACCATTTCTGTTTACTATATCCCTTTCTCATTTTCATTTATCATTTCCTTTTACCATGATTTCCCTTTGCCATTTCAGTTTACTTTTCCTTTTACCATTTACCTTTTCCATTTCCTTTTACCATTTTCCTTTACCATATCCTTTTACCATTTCTGTTTACCATGATTTCCCTTTGCCATTTCCTTTTACAATTTCCTTTTACCATTTCCTTTTAAAATTTCCCTTTACCATTATCCTATACCATATCCGTTTACTATTTCCGATTACCATGATTTCCCTTTGCCATTTCGCTTTACCTGTCCTTTTACCATTTTCCTTTACAATTTCCTTTTCGTATTTCCCATTACCATTTCATATTACCATTTCCCTTTACCATTTCCCTTCACCATTTCTCTTTGCCATTTCCCTTTAACTTTCCTATACCGTTTCCTTTTAACATTTCCCTTTACCATTATCCTTTACCATATCCGTTTACTATTTCCGATTACCATGATTTCCCTTTGCCATTTCGCTTTACCTTTCCTTTAACCATTTTCCTTTACAATTTCCTTTTCGTATTTCCCATTACCATTTACCTTTGCCATTTCCCTTTATCATTTTCCTTTAGCATATCTTTTTACCATTTTCCTTTTCAATTTCCTTTTCGTATTTCCCTTTACCATTTTCCTTTACCATTTCCATTTACCATGTCACTTTACCATTTCCCTTTGCCATGTCTCTTTACCTTTCCTATCACCATTTCTCTTTGTCATTTCCCTTTAACTTTCCTTTACCATTTCCTTTTAATATTTCCCTTTACCATATCCTTTTACCTATTCCGTTTACCATGATTTCCCTTTGCCGTTTCGATTTACCTTTCCTTTTACCATTTTCCTTTACCATTTCCTTTTAGCATTTCCCTTTACCATTTACCTTTGCCATTTCCCTTTACCATATCCTTTTACCATTTCCGTTTAATATGATTTTCATTCATTTCCTTTTACCATTTTCCTTTTACCATTTCCTTTTACCATTTCCATTTACCATTTACTTTTACCAATGCCCTTTACCTTGATTTTCCTTTAAAATGATTTCTCTTTACAATGTGAAGAGACATGGTTAATGGTTTTTTTATGAACATCAATGTATCTCTAATTTTCTCGGAAACTATAACTCGTAGAAAAAAATGCTTCGAACAAAAAATGTGTATATCGGAAGTATATCCGGCACTGACGTTCTTTAAAGCAAATTAGATGAAAACTGCTACTTTCGCCCTGTTATTATTTCAGTTTTTATTTTATTTTAATTAAATGTATAATTAAAATTTATATATGAGTATCCCTTTAATAATTATGGAATCAAACATGATCTCAGTTGCTCTATTTCTAAATGAGTTTTCTGATTTAACTTTTCAAAAAATATTGACAAGTAAGAATGTTAGTTAAATGTCTGGCTCTATTTGTTTTAAAGTGCAATAGTTCGGTGGGTTGAACTCTGACCATAAACATGGTGACAACACTCAGGAGAATTACTGTACACACGATACTGAACCCATGACCATTCACTAAGGTCCAAAAGTAATTTCTGTATGAAAGTAATGGCCGGTAATAATCCGTAAAACTTTTTGTAAACAGAATTTATGGCTGGTTTGTTCTAGAAAGTATACTAAAAATGTTATAAAAATTTTTGAAGTTTATTCCGCACGTTTGAAACAATTAAAAAATCTTTTGCTTTAATAGTAATTTTATAATTTAGAGCAACTGTCAAAATATTTTCAATAAATTTAATATCATATTTGAAACTCCATTCAAATAGTGCAATATGAATTAAACAAGAAAATATAAGAAAACATTTAATATTTGAAAATTTTCTAAATTTACTTTAAGATTTTGATGTTTTACCGATAATCTTAGTACCATGCAGTTCTATAAAAGAAGTACCAAAGAAAAGTTTTAACTGCAAGTGATCCTAGCAATTTTGTCGTAAAATAATTGTTGGTGGAATACTTTCTCGTTAATTACAACTCTGTATATATCAGCAGACTTCGTGAAGTAATTATCATTATTACACTTTAGCACAGTTTCACGACTTAAGTTTCCACTTTAGAAAATCGAAGAGAATTAGAGAAGAGCATCTGGCAACAATTCGCAACTTTGTCTATTTGAATACGTCCACCTCAATTTTAAAAGCAATTCAATCTTTCAAAAACAAACAACTTAATAGTGGTTAGTTACTGGTAAACAAGTTTATCGTTTTCAAAAACGATAAATTGATTCCCGAATTTTTAAACATAGAAATTATCTACAACAAAAAACTTCTACTTATTTTTAAATTTCTATAAAAATTGAGAATAGTTTCATTTTTATTTAATTTCTATTTTTATCGACGTTACTTATTATTTTTATTATTTTCATTTCATTTTTATGAAAAAGTGCTTACCTTTTCATCTGAAAAAATATTCTCGCTCTTCTGCTCGAAGACAGAATGTAAAAATCTAGCCTGTGTTTCTGAAAATTTAGGAGAAAAATATTACTGATGTTATTCAGAACATAAGAAACGGTAATACCACAAAACAATATAAATTTTACTCACAGTCTAGTTTGTCAAATTAAATTGCTGTTGGACAAATTACATATCATTAAAAGGCAACAATAAAGTGGCAAGCTAATTACAAAAATGCAATTGATAAGTTTTTTGTCGGGTATGCAATATTTTATAATTAGAAATATTTTTCCTGACCGTTTATATTTAAAAAATGGGCAAATGGCCAAATAATTGGCAAATTATTTTGGATTAAGTGGGTCATTTTTAAAATGGATAAATTATCATTGAGTAGTAAAATAGAATTCAATATTGTAAACATTGTCACAAGCCAAAAATATTATGTTTTAAAAATTAAAACGATTATTTATGGTTGAACAATGCTTTTAAAATGTATAATAATATGTTCGTAATATTTCTACGAACTAAAAACAATTTTATTACTTTACAACTATTTAAAAAATAATTGTAAAATATTAACATGTTTAAGACCGCAAAATATTTATTTTTTAATACATGAGACTATTCAATAAAGCAATTGCAAGAATCTGAATGGAAACCCATATAGTGACATAATCAATAAACTATTACCAGCAACTTATTAGCAAATGAATTGCTGTTAATAGCACAATTTTATCAATAGTTGCAGAGAAATAAAAAAATTTCTATTTTTATTGTTGGAGCTTCTCTGTTTTTGAGAAACTGTCCTGGTTCTTTCGATTTGTTCTCGAGTTTCGATTCGGTACAAAATTTCACTTTAGGAAGAAATATCTTCTAAAAATTGAAAGATATTTTGAATCCGAATGCTACCTACTTAAAATTATAAACATTTATTCCAAAGTAAACTACCTGCCTCCCTAGCTATATCTCAAAATATAAACATAACAATCATACCAACACACTCATTACGTCCCGGGACTCAACCAGCACCTGAGCTTGAAGCCACACGTAGGGCATGTCTCACACAAGCATATATAATATATATATATACACAGAGTTCCCTTATTACGCGAATACTTTTCTTGGTCTCAAATATCTAAATTGAATTGGAATTCTCCTTTTGGTTTTTAATTTTAGATTCTTTCATTCAATCTTCAAGAAAAATAAAACACTTTTAGAATGTAAAAAAAGTCATCCATCGCGTACCAAGAAAAGTTTATTACCTTAATTAGAAAATAAATCTTAATTTGCGGTCACTATATGATTTCTGCCATTTCGAATTTAAATTACAACTTGCCTCAGTGCCGATCTTTGGACCTTTTGTCCTACGACATTGATCAGAGACAAGAGGGACTTTGAATGGGACTTAATACTTCAGGGATTCCCTCGTCGAGGCGATGGCAGCTCCGTCCAGCTTCCTGTCCTTCAGGCGCTTCAGGCTCTGAAAATTAAAAAATCATTTTTATTAATCGTAAATTCAAAAACACCGCACCAATTAATTTATAAATTAGTAAAATAAAGCAATAATTTACCTGCTCCCTGCTTCCAAGTTGTTTAGTAATCTCTTGATAATCCCAAATGACACTAGCACTGACACTAACACTGACACTGACACTGACACTGACACTAACACTAACGCACTAACCAGACATAAATTTAAATAAATTATTTTGAAATCGAACTATATTTACAATTATTAAAACTAATCTTCTAAAAAAATTTGTGTGAAAATGAGTTAGAACATTTTTCAAAAACTGGTAAAATTGTTTGAAAGAGAAACGATTAAATAGAAAAGCTTAGGGAATTTCTTTGTGGAGGTTGAGCTTATTTCGTAAATAATTAACACTGTGACCTGAAACAGAAAACAAAATAAATAATATAATCATTGACAATGTATAAAAGCCTTTCCAGGAACGTTAGGAACATTCCAGGAACGTACGGTGCTATTAGGGTTGATACTATAAACATTTCAATGTCAACAATAAATATATATATATATATTAATAAATAAAAATATATATATATATAAATAAATTTGAATGATAACTTGAAATTTAATTGGTAAACAAGCTTTTGGCTGCAAAGAATTCAACAATACCTCATTCGTAAAGAAAACAAATGTTCGTCCATTTTCTCGTATTTACATATTTACTTTCATAGGTATATATATATATAATACATACAATCGAGGTGCAGAGTTCCCTTATTACGCGAATACTTTATATAAAAATATATACAATATACATACACCTAATATTCTATATATAAATCTTGATAGGATCGACTAACATTTTTCCTAACCTAATCAAGAAGCTAATAAATACTAAATTGAGACTTACCCAAATTCATAGTGTCTAAAAATGGAAAACCACAGTCAGAAAAAATCGTCAGCAAGAAACACGCACTAAACCGTTAATTGTTGTAGAAACCTCCATGGCCGACATATGGATTTGCGATCCTTTTAACTTTCGAACGCGAAAATCGAGAATTACAACAAATTGATTTAGATTCTCTAAACTTTTTACAAAATATTATTCACTATTTATTTCGGCACTAAAATGAAGTAGAATTTAGTTCAAAACTGATGAAAGCTATCCATTTTTGCATGAGGTTTGAGAGCTCAACGCAACGACTTCAGGCAACTTTGATTTGAAGAAAGGATGTTTTCAAAAAGTTTTGAAGATATGCTAACGGAAAAATTACAATCTAAAATGGCCGCATACTAAGGGACAAACAATAGTACCAATATCCTGGGACTCAATATAATTTAATATCATGTACGATTTTTAATTTAAGCAAACTATAAATCTGGGAATATAAAATTTAAATAAAAATATAAATAAAACTTGAAAGTTTAAAAGATTATTAAAATTGAAAATATTCAGTATTTAATTGTTTTTACTCACCAAGAGTGAAACATTTCAAATAAGCCGCCTTGTTGTTTGGAACGTTGGCTAACTTGATTTCTCTCAGGCATGGCACGCATGATAAGCAGTATGTGTGGTATGTGTCATTGTGTCCATCGTGTCCATTGAAATGACAAGGTGATATTAGATGATAAACAGCTGATTGAGTACGTTGTTCGTAGTCCTCGTAGTGCTCCTTTTTGCTCTCATATAAAAGAGGATTCCGTGCCTAAAGAAAATTCAGAAAGACAATAAAAGCTCTGCAATTGTTTTTCTATTTATAAATTTCATTGTTCCTAACAAAATCCTAAAAAATCGGCATGTCAAATTTTAACATCAAGAGACTTTTCTAAACTATTGTGAATTGTCAATAAAATTGTGTCACATCAGTAAACTGACAATAAATTCATCAATTATTTTTTAATTTAACTACTACAATGAGTGGCAATTTTAAACATTGTTTAGAACTATTGGAAAAAAATGAAGAAAATGTTCAACGTGAGGCTCGAACTATTTTATCAAAACTGTGCAATAATATTTTAAAATATCCTACAACTGCAAGGTACCGCAAAGTTCGTTTAAATAATTCCATTGTTGTGAGCAAACTTCTACCGGCTGCTGGAGCAATGGAATGTTTATTTGAAGCTGGATTTATTGAGGTAATATTACCGAATAAATTATTGATAATAATATAAATATGAAATTTTGTAATAAATAAATACTAAAAATTAAATTACTTTTTTAAAATTGTGATTAATAATCGTATTATTCATTGACGAATTTCCAGAACGACGATGGTTTTTCTTTGCCGGACGATTCGCCACTTTCATTACTCGAAGATCTGCGAAGCTTGCTCGATCTTTCAAAGAGAGAAAACCCGCCACAAAAATCGATTAGTCAGTGTGAAATACCTTCGACGTCAAAACAAGCTCCACAAAAACGTCTTCAGGGAGAAGAGAGCTTTTTTACGGAAATCAGAGGACATTTCCAAAACGTTTTACGCTACGAAGACCAGAAACTACAAGAAAGAACGAGACTTCTTATACCTCTCGTAAAATTGGAAATAGGAGCAATGGAAAGAATGAGATGCATTCAAAGGTAATTAGAATAAGATTGAAATGTCATTTAATAAGCTTGAATTTGAAAATTAGTTCTCCTGTTTTCTAAAACTGTACGCTTTCTTAAAATTAAACTAAATCTAAAAAAGAACCGTTTCTTTCTTTTAAAGAGACGTTAAGAAGCAAAACGAAGAAAATAAATGTGGCAACAGAGCATCTGCCGAAGAAGACCTTACGATAGAGGATCTGCTTTTAGCAGAATTACTTCGCTGGTTTAAATATGAGTTTTTCAAATGGATAAATAGTCCTGAGTGTAAGGTTTGTTTTAACGAATGTTCCTTCGCTAGAATTGAACCTTCAACAGATTCTCGTGTATCCAGAATAGAAGTGCACAGGTATTATTTAGTAAAAACGAACTTTATTTAAACATTTGTACTTTGATAGCTATTTAATTTTTTAAAGCAAAAAGACAGACCATAAGTTCAGTTTTAAGTAATAAAGTCTAATTAATTTTGTTTAATTTCTCCGAGGGTGGAAAATGTAAATCCCTTACACAGTACATAAAAAGTAGGGTATTTACTTTGACTTGACTTGCTTTTTTTATTCTAGATGTAGCAACTGCGGAAGGGAAGTGAGTTTTCCTCGATATACTGATCCTAGTCCATTGTTGTCGACTCGACAGGGACGTTGTGGTGAATGGGCTAATGTATTCACTCTCATATGTCGATCGCTTGGTTACGATGCGAGGCTTGTAGTTGATAAAACTGACCACGTTTGGACTGAGGTAATAAAAGCTCGGGAAAAGTACTTTTAAAGCTCTAGACCGTAAAAGAAAATAGTTCACAAAATTTCAACAATCAAACTTTAGATCTAAAATGAAAAGACAGCTGATACAAAATAAAGAAGGATTTTTAAATTAATTTGCGACTTCCCCAATACAATTCAATTTCAAATGCATAACAAAGTTTTAATTATCTTTAAAACAAAACCATGCTTTCTTATTTTAATTTGCAGCAATTATTCTTCAATTATTTTTTCTTTCAGATTTGGTCTGTAACAAACAAAAGATGGATCCACGCAGATCCTTGCGAGAATACAATGGATCGTCCGCTGATGTACGAAAAGGGCTGGGGGAAGAAACTATCTTACGTAATAGCCTATTCGAAAGATGAAGTTCAAGACGTGACCTGGCGCTACACGAGAGACTCAGAATCTGTAATAAAACGAAGGAATCTGTGTACAGAGGAAAACCTCGCGGAAGGACTATTCAAGCTCAATTCTCAGAGACAAGATTCTATAAGTTTAACTAGGAAACAATATGTCATTAAACGCAGACTTTTGGAACTGGTTGACATGTTACCAGCACCACCAGGTTCCAAAAAACTGAATGAACAAGATCAGAATAACTACGAAGGACGAACTTCTGGGTCTTTGGCTTGGAGATTAGCACGAAGTGAAACACAGGTAAGAAATTATTTTGGTTTTTGTTGTTTTTAGTATTTCATAACCTCTTTTCTTTTATAAATTTATTTGAAAGTTCAGTAATAATTTAATAATTTTTGTTTCTAATCATTTGAGTATATTATTCCGCTTTAACCAGGAAAAACCACACGAGCCACGAAAATGGCTTATTCCGACTGGGGTCCAAAAATACGAGCTACGATATTTTGTAGTAGAAGACATCTACGAGGCACGGAACCAAAGCAACGGTAATATACTCGAAAAAAGGAATACTTGGAGAGTTGGTCTCGAAACAGTTGAAGGTGGCATTTTTCGGAAAGAGGAAGAGGATTGGAAAATGGTATACCTTGCACGCTCACCTGGAAAAGAATCTGGTGATGTGAGTTGGACTTTTGAAATAAGCGAAACAGATCTAGCCTTTGATAGTTTAAAACTAAGTGCCACAATCGGAACGTTTCATGAGGCAAACATTAGATGGAAAGTCGAGAAGTTTTACCCTAAAAGAGATAGCGAGGTTGAATTGATTGCAGACGAAGATTGTAGAAATTTCGAGACTGATTTGAAAGGAGCTGTGCGAGTTAATCTCAAAGCGATCCTCTCTGGAGGAAGTGGAGATTTAGCCTGGCAGCACGCTCAACTTTTTCGACAAAGTCTTAATTCCAAGAACGAACATTCCATGTTAATAAGGATATCTTTGAAAAAATATTAATTGTAAATTAGTGACTCGGCATGTGACGAATTACGTAAATTGTATATCTGAATGTGTTATGTCTTAATTAAAAAGAAGACTTAATATGAACTTACACATTTTATTAAACGACGTAATAAAACTTGCAATTAACGGTATTCCTATTTATGAGAATTTCTTCATTTACAACACAAGCATCAAATCCATCTCTTTAATAATTTATCAATAACCTAAAGAAATATAAAGTTATTTGTTCTCAAAGCAATACAAACATCTGTATAATAATTTACAAAATATTTTACAATGTATCTTATAAGATTGTACTCTTTTGCACTTTTCCATTTCAACTTGTACAATCAAACTTCCATTCGTTGGAAGGTCAGGTATTTGGTCCAAGAGACCATTATACGATTGTAAAACTGTACATATAAAACATACGCTCAATAAAGAGCTCGCACTTTAAAAAATGTTACCTGTAACATGTATGGCACAGCAAATAATCAATAATAAGTGATCATGTCTCTAATTTGGATGCAGAGGGACGCGAAATTCGGTCTAAGGTGACTATTCCAAGCCCAACAAGTAGTCATCAACTTCGCATAAATTTCTGAAGGGCAATTCGGAGGGCATGGTAGTCTCGTTCCTCTCTCCAAGGCACTCAAAAATTCTTCAGTTCCTTGTTCCTCTGTACATTTATTCCTTTTGGTAGGCTCTCCAGGAAGTTTCGGATCCTCGCCAAAGCTGAACATCTCGAACATCGTCACTCCAAAGGACCAGACATCAGATTTTGTCGAGAACTTTCCATCTCTTAAACTTTCAGGAGCATACCTAGAATACAAAATAATTTAATACAATTTTCAATATTCACTTACATAATTTCAACCCAGCAGTTTTTAACCAAGGAAAGCCTACCACTTAATGGGAAGATCCCTATTAGTTTGTAGAATATAATAATTGTTTTTTCCTATTTTTTGAGCGAGACCAAAATCGCTGATCTTCACAGTGTTTTCATCAGCCACGAGGATATTTCTCGTCGCTAAATCTCGATGGACAATGTTCTTGCGACCAAGGTATTCCATTCCTGTGCTAACGTCTAATGCAAAGCTCAAAAGTTTTTTGTGTCCAAGAACCTCGCGATTGATTGATAGGTAACTTTGTAAGGATCCGTGTTTGAGAAACTCCATCACGAGGCAGACGTCGGGTTCGGAAATCACACCTAGAATTTCCACTACGTTGGGGTGCTTTAAAGTCTGAAATAAAAATGAAATACGACTTTCAATTAGACCAAGCACTGAGATCAACAAAAATTGAAGAAAATAATCCAAACTTTATGTTATTTAATTTAATCTTACCTTCATGATGTTTATTTCTCTCTCGAAGTCGCGTAAATCCTCATCAACAGTTCGCATTTTAAGTTTCTTAACTGCCACCCGTATCGGCTCGGAATCCTTGCAATTTTCTCTTTCAAGAGTTCCCATGTAGACTTCCCCGTAGAACCCTTGACCTATTCTTCCTTGAAGGATTACATTACAATCCGTCGCGAGCTCAAAGATTCCTTGCATTTGACCAAGGAAACCATTTTCTCCAGAGTAATCGCTTAGACTAACAGCGTCACATACTCCAGACTCTGTCATATAATAATCGAGATAGGCACCAAAATCACGCATGTCTGGAAATTGACCTTCGAAAATTCCTGCACCATCTGAAATGAATAAGGCAAGTCAGGAAACATTAAGAATATTAAGTGACATCATACGCTCACAATTTCTAGCAGATGCTTACTTTCATCAGTGTCTTCCCAATGCAAACTGGTTTTATCAGTGTTTAGACTACTAGCTCGTGATTCACAATCCGAAGAGTCAATTTCCGTTAACTCAGACAGTTCATCATCAGGTTGATTTGAACTTTTAAACAATTTCGGAAGAGCAGTAGCGTAAATGTGAGTTCTTCTTGAACTGTAAACAGCCAAGTTGATGTGGCGAAGATCTCGGACTATCGCTTGTGCCCTTTTTCTCGAATCTTTGTCCTCTTCCCAACACTCGATCATCACTTTGTAGATTTCGGCTGAACAACTCTTAGGTATCGGCAAACGTTTTCCACTTGCGTAATACTATAAGATATTTTATTTTTCAATTTCAATAAATTGGCGGCAATTTCTAAAATTTCAAGAGTTTGAATGTATTATTTAAGTTTAAATCAAGGACCTTTTTAATGTTATCTGTGCTGTGATTCGAAGGCAACGTTGCACCTCGTGAAAAAATCTCCCAGAGAACAGTACCTAGGGCCCAGACATCTGCTTCCATACTGCGTTTTGCTGAATCTGGATTATTGTAACACTCCACTGGTAACCAGTGAACGCTGAAATTATAAATTGAAAGATTTATTTATAGCTTCTTTGTAAATAATTATATGACTATATTGCATTTCTTGGGGACTATTTACTTACTCGTCTGGCATGTATCTTATAATTCCCGGATCTGCAAGTTTAATTATAAACCTTTTGTCGGTATGTTCATGTACGAGAACTTTTCGACATCTGAGGTTACCGTGGACGATACCTTTTTCCGCCTAAAATGTAGAATTATTTACAGACTGCAATTAGACTTCTTTGATTTTCAGTTTCCAATAAATACAGTATATTTCTTCAGAATGAGAAAAATTATTATAAATATTCATGGATTATGCAATTTGTCACTAACAAGATGGAAAACAGCATTGGCAAGACTAGTGGCAGCTTCTACTAAGTCTACAGTTTTAACAGTTTGCGTCTCACGTCGCAGATATACATCCAGGGGTCCCAAGTTGACAAATTCCTGTATTATACCCTGCGTCGGCTCGAAGGTCAATCCGAAGGCTCTGATAACAAAGAATTCAAAGAACAAATTTCAAGTTTGATACATTTCATTATTATTACTAATATTGACGAAAACTCTTAAAAATTATTTTTTTATTAAATTCTTTTCTCACCTTACGAATTCTTTAGACTTCAACTGACCCCAATGTGTTGCCAATTTTGTAAACTCTTTAGAAAGATCTTCATTTTTAAGTAGTTTTATAGCCACTTCTACTTTCTTTCCTTTTTCAATTCGCCACAAAGCTCTATAAACTGTAGTGGGCGGAGAATATCCTATCTCAGAAATTTCTCTACTTTTGGGTAAAGGTTGAGCCTTATAAACATTTATTTCCGAATGTAGAATCACGGCAGGTCTTCTGTTCAACAAATCTGAGATCAATTCATGGTCGGCAATCACGTCCGATTCCACATTTTCTTTAGCGCAAATTAGTAGCTGTGATTTATCTGCAAATTAAAAAAGCAGCTTGAAATTAAAAACTAAAAAAATAAAATGAAAGAAGTGTTAACAGATATTTAGTTCAATAATTAATTAAATTTTTTTAGCTTACCACTTTCAGAAGGTGGCAAACATTCCCCTAGATACAATTGACCCATCGGGTCTTGATGGGATTTTATCAAGTGGGCAATAGAGGTAAACCTATTAATCGTTTCTGATAAACTAAAGTCACTTGGACCCATCTGTTCTATCCTGTGAGTTCTGGGTTTCCCATCTGGCCCACAAACGTCGAGGTAAATAACGTTGTACTTTGATTCGCTCTCTCGTAAAATATAAGTACCAGTTCGGTTTGCCCGTTTTGCTTTTAGCTTTGCATACGAGAATTCTCCACTAAAATGTAAGAAAAAAATATTAACTTATCACACGAAAAATATCAAAAAGCGGGAAAATTAGGGTACTACAATAGCTGACGATATTTTAATTATTAAACTTGTCACTGACCCCACAGGACCGTGGCACTTCATTTTAAATAAAATTGCTAAGCTCGGAGTTGTAACTTCCCGGCATAAATTAAACGTCCAGGTAACAGTGAGTCTGTAATATCCATCGAGAGCAGAAACGAACGAGAGGAGCAGCACACTTGAATTAAATTTTAGGTACAACGGTATGCCGATTCTTCTAGCTATTTCTACAGTAAAATCAGGACTGAAAAGTACCAAATAAATTATTAAATTGAGTTTAATTATAAAATCAAAATTAAATATTAAAGTATGCTTAGTATTTAATAAGTTTCGATTTTATGTTTATTTACCTTATAGAAACAGTGCAAAGGTCCTCTATAGTGCAAAGTATAATCCACTTCTCATCCACATCAAGATAATCTATTCTATTTGCATTCACCCTCAATAAAGCCCTGGAGAAAGAATTTTCACCCCCTTTTTGAAAAAGAGCTTTGTGTTCTTCACATGGATAATTTGGTGCCATAAGTTCAAATTGTTTTAAATACTGTTCTTTCACATAAGAAGCATCGTGCCCCGACAATCGACCTAAGGCATTACATATAGGCTTCCTGATAAAAAATGAGTGCCTTCTAATGCACTCCTTTGGAATATACTTTTTGTACTCGGATTGTACGGTTTCACGAGATACTTGTTTCTCGAGCATTACTCTAAAAAATGAAAAACATTTTAGTTTTTAAAAAATATACTAATAGAATCGTTACAGGAAATATTCTATTATAATCCAAATTCATGGTAATTTGTACCTATACATATCACAAACACCGAGACCAATGAGCTCGGATTTGTGCTTTTCATATACGATTTCTGGTACTGTATTTTCTAGTACGTCGAGTCTCACTTGTTGAAAAAAATAGTTGTAGGCATTGATATCTATTCGCTTCAATCTATCCAAGGTAGATGGTTTAAATCTGAGACGAAATTCGAATTTGTCCTCTTTACCATCCAGTTTGTAGTCCGGTGGATACCAGTACTTTTTTTTTAAATTACGGAGAGCAAATAAGTTTCTAGCGACTGGACCTATTCCAATATTTTTGCATACCTGAGAAAAAGAAAATGTTTTTTAAAATTTTAGTCAATAATTCAGGGAAATTAAAATAAAATCTAAACACCTCAGTGGACATTATTTATGACAAGTACTTATTGTAAAATGTTGAAATCAATTTAAAGTTAAGTGTGCTTTATAAACAGCGCACGTGAAGTAGCTAGGTACACTTTACAAATAATAAAGGTCAAAGATATGTCTTCATAAATAAACATTCAATTATAAATCAATAAATAACTTGAAATTATAGACAAGGATTATCTTATGACAGTTTACTTTATTTAATGGCCTGAGACCTCTTTATAAAATAAAATTAAAATTAATTTCTTTCCATTTTGAGCTCAAATCTACATGTAAAAATATATTTAATTGTATTTACTTTGATGCAAAGATTCTCGGCGGTAGAATCCAAAGCATAAGGTATATTTAGAACTTTTGTTTCTGTCGAAAGATGAACAACGAATAATTTATCCTCCTCCATAATTAAACAGTAAAAAACACCCCGTAATTATGTTTTAAAAACTTATTAACAGGAGGTTTATTTATCACTTTGCAACTATCAGTTTGAGGTTAAGCTACTACACAACAGTTCCATTAAAAAATCAAGAATGTTATGCCCAGAAGCCCACATAAATTAAGGTAATCAAAATTATACAATGCATTCATTCGCGGTGTTTAATATGACTTATGACACTTATCGGCTTAGTCCACTGAACCACACTTGACAACATTAAACGTTCACACTTTGATGTGCTTTCGCCCTTTGCTTTAATTTAATCGATCGAATACAGAGTACAGACAGCAACAGAACGTCAGAACAGCAGAATCAAGCAGAATACGCAGAATACTTTGCCAGACTTTGCTTTGCTTTGGAGAATTTGAAGCTGTGACATATGATTTGCTGTTGCAAACCTGCAAAACGTGCAAAACGTTAAACAAGTCATGATTTTGAACTGTGCGCAAGTACCAAAAAGCCCGCGTTATTTTATATTAATATAAATGCACTTGTAATATTCCATTTTGTTTATACTTATTTGTATGATTATTGGTGTACTTATTAATTTCAAACTGCTTTTTTCGCTCTCTTTTTCGGCTTTTGGCTAAAGTATCTATGTTTCAGCTCAATAAAGCAAAAAGTAAAAAAAATGTTGAAAAATATAATTAATATTGACAGCGCCCGATTTTGACGCACCTGTTTTCTAGCAGACCGTTTTTCAGCTGCAATTGAGTGTTATATGTGATGTCATAAGGACGAGTGGGAAGATGTTGCGTTCCATCATTTCTAACCGTAAGTTTTACGAAATTTTTTACCTTTTTTATGCTTTTTTAGTTCCTTTTTGGCCGAATTTAATAAATTGATAAAATATTTTTTACTATAAAGTATAATTTATGTTGAATCAATTTAACTTTAGTACCCAACTCTAAATTTAATATTGATTGCTCCAAAATCAAAAGAGATGTTTTTAACTTTTTGACTTGCAACGCAGTATTTCTTGGCTTATGTAAGGTCTTTGAAACATATTAATTGTTTATTGTATATCCTAGGCATCTTAAGTTTTAATATAACTACTAAATCAGAAATATAGCAAAAAACGCTCATAACCTGTAAATCTTGGATTAGATTTTCTTTCTAGCACTATATAGCACTGATACTGCACTAAATCTTGACAATCTTGGCAAAAGATTTGTGTATAAAAAAGCTTTCTTTCTGGTACCATATAAAACTCCAATCTTTAGAAATTTTCATAATAATACGTTCTTTATCGTTATGTGTTCTTTTGTCACGTATTGATTGTTGACGTGAAGGTTGCAACAATAATTCTAGAAAAAAATATATATTTGTCGGTTTTTTCAAAATTTTACAAAATATGTCAACTGCTGTAGTCCAAATGCGTCAAATTCTGAAATTATATTGCTTAATATATTAATTTTTTAATTTTTAATTTCAGACAACGTCCAGCAAGGACTAGCGTCCTTGATCCGTAACACTCCGGCAATATGCCACGTCCCGGTTACCAATCAGTCAAGAACTGTGGCAACAACTGAATCAAACCAGAAGGAAGAATCTTTGCCTAAAAAGGTAGAGAAAGAACCTTACAGTCCTTTCCAAAATACACAAAGTAAAGCCGAATATGCGTTGGCAAGATTGGATGATATTTTAAATTGGGGTCGCAAAAATTCCTTATGGCCCTTGACTTTCGGTTTGGCTTGTTGTGCCGTCGAGATGATGCACATTGCAGCGCCAAGATACGATATGGACAGATACGGAGTTGTATTTCGTGCATCGCCTAGGCAAGCTGATGTTATCATCGTCGCTGGAACTTTAACTAATAAAATGGCCCCCGCTTTAAGAAGGGTTTACGATCAAATGCCCGACCCAAAATGGGTAATTTCAATGGGAAGTTGTGCAAACGGAGGTGGATACTACCACTACAGTTATTCTGTCGTCCGAGGGTGCGACAGAATCATTCCTGTGGACATTTACGTGCCAGGTAAAACATTTGCACCATGATAAATTTAAATTAAATCCCCAAGAGTTGATTTCGAAATTTATCTAGGAGCTTTATAATATTATGTAACATAGACTACCGTTAGGCAGCTTGAGTAGTACTGATATTGATACTTTTCAATTTTATTGTACGCTCTCCAATAAGAATTTACTTTTACAGGCTGTCCCCCAACAGCAGAAGCTTTAATGTACGGAGTTTTACAACTGCAGAAGAAAATAAAACGCATGCAAACGGTGCAAGTTTGGTACAGACATTAGATTGCGATCCGGTACGCAACTTTGTAGAAATGATGTTTAAGTTATAAAAGAAAAGTGTAAGTTATTATATAATAAAACCGGTCGATTATTGTAAAATAAATCATTTTTCACGAGACTGTGATTTGACATTTCTATATCTAAAGTTTCAAAAGGAATTTCAAATTAAGTTTTAGCCTTTTTTTTCGATCTAACAGTTGTTAAATTATAAAAAACAGATCATATTATTATGTTTTAAAATAAAGCTGAACATTAAAGAAAGATGAAACAATTCCTGTTTTAATCCAAATTTTTGAATAAGCAGTGTTCAAAGCAATAGGATCTACAAATTTTTTACTTAGTAAAATTATAATGGTTTGTTAAAGAAGGTTCGAAATAAATGATTTCAAATTCTTTGTTCTGGAAACTGTACCCATTTATTACCTAAAATTAATTTTCTTGAAAAAAAATGTACAATTATACTATGTACCACATTACTTAATTATTCTCTGATTAAAAATGATAAAAAATAGATTCATTTAAAATTAATGCACTGACACTTTGCAAAGTTTCTTTGAAGAAAGTGAAATTCATTGTTGTCGAATTTTAGTTTAACTTAGTTAAACTTAATTATAGTTAGAAAATATCTTTATGTTAAACGTTTGACTTTTCTGATTGAAGTACTTCGATTTCTTCTTAGGTTGAAAGTAGTAATTATAGCTTAAAACACTAAATAACAGTTAAAACCTAAAAAACGATATAATCCTTTCATTCTCTCCGTACTCCAACAAGAAAAGTCGAAATAAATCTCTGAAAATTCTTTTCATTTCTTTTAAGTTATTCACCAAGAAAATTACAACAATAAGATTTAAATTATTGATAAAAGTAAGTTTTTTATTAATCCTTATGTGTCAGCGATGATAAATAATTTAAAGTACGGAGGAGAAAAATTGAAGGATAATAATGTTGACGACAATGTTGAATGATTTTTATAAAAACTGGTTCGATTTCTCCTTTTCCAAGTGCTAAAAAGGCTCTCGATAAAATTAAATAAATTACATTGTCATGTTATGATTATTTTATACTTTGTGACATATCTCATAGTCAAATTATTTACAAGACGCATTAGCTGCTTAAAGCGCGCAGAAAATTAGACACGCACATCTTCTGCCCTTTAAGCTACTGAACGTTAAGGCCCCAGTACATTTAAACTTTAAAATTACATTAATTACACAACTCGCATCAATGATTCGATAATACAGAGCGCATCAAAACATTAAACAAATCTCATCAATCAGTCATTTAGCGTAAACGGTCTACACATCGTAGCATACAATCTTCCAAGACACTATGCACACACATTTAACGTCCACGCTATTTATTTTATACATCGACCAGATTTCTTCTCATCACTTCTACGATAGTCAATCTAATGAAATTTGTACGTCCACGAATAACTTCGAGTAAAAAAATGAGTGATTGAAAATTATGACTTTAATCAGAAATAATTTTTGAACGTTTCAGGAAAAACATTCTTCATAGTACTTGAGAACAGTATATTCAGTCAAAGGAAAAACCACGTTAAAATGACTCGATAACAGATTTTTGTCTCAAAAAATAAATACAAATTGAGTAACAAAATAAATCCGACTCCTGTATATTTGATATCTTTACAACGCTCTGAAAACGTTAATCATCTACAATGAGTAGTTTCTAAAAGGCTGTAAAAATGCTACTAATCAACACACTTTAAGTATGTTAAAAATTTTCGGCCAGAAATAAAGTCCTTGAGTTTTCAAAAGACTTGAAATTAATTCTTGACTTACTGGTCCATATTCTTCGATAGCCTATATTTTTCTCAGTCACCATTTGGTAATGGCTCTTTCAAGAATCTGAGATCCAATTGAGTTTTTCACCCAATGACTCTACTCATCTACTTGGAGGGCGAGAATGAGTTCTCTGAATCTATTCACAATTAGCGAGACAGTTGGGCAACTTAAGTAAATCCGCAGAATAACTTTTCACTCGCGTTAGAGAATCGCATGGGACGTGGAAGGAGGAGGGTTGTTGGATAACACAGGCACAGGGCCTTCAGTCCATTTAACGATTTCATGCTCGCCCATTTGCATACATTGATAATGATCATTTAGCAACGTCTGAGAGAAATTACAGTGCATTTGATATGCTTCGTTTTCTCTGGGTGTATCCCCACATAGTCTGTACAAATCTGCAATAAAAATAAATTAAAAATTATTTAATCAAGATCATTTAAAAAATTAGTGCACCAATTTTACATAAATAATAAGTTTATATATATGTTTATATATATATAATATGTTTATATATATATATATGTTAAAAATATGCTTACCTTTAAGAATTGCAGTAGCCCAAAGTTGTACATGAACATCTGGAATTTTAGAAGCTAATTGCATGGCCGGCGTGACCATATTCATCGATTCCCGACTGTTTCCCAAGGAAAGGAAGATGTGTCCCAGAAGAACAAGACTACACGAAGTCAATCTGTTCAAATCTTCAGTATTCGCCATTTTTAGTGTTTCCCTGAGATACCTCCTAAAACAAAAAATAAATATTATTATTATGCATTTACAAACATAATTAAAAACTTCACAATCTGCTTAAACAAAAAATATTCGAAATTCTCACTTTGCTTCGTTGTAACGAGCACCAAAGAAGGCTTGAAGCCCTTGGACGTAATACGCTGCTGCTCTCAAAGAATGGGAGTGGGACGGTAGAGATTCAGGATTAATTCTTTCTAAAAGTGCTCCTAAGTCATCGTCCCTTTTCGCTCTAAGATAAACTATTGCCAGGTTCAAATTCGCGAAAGTTTGCAACTCCCTTTCCGTCGTCTGCAAAAAGAAAGAAGCAAACGGTTACAAATACTATAATAAATTAAGTTCAGGAAATAAACAAAAATTCTCATTTAATTACACTGCTCACTCGTAACGCAGCTAAGAATTGAAATTCCGCTTCTTCCATACAGTTCATAGACATTGCGTACAATCCAATGAGTGCGTGTAGCTGAGGTCTGTGTGATTGGAGTAATTTAGGATGTTTACTGCAAAGCTGACAAGCTTGCGAAATTTCCGCAAGGGCCGTACTTTTATTTCCCATGACGAGTCGACACATCACTATGTGTTCCAAAGAGATGAGTTGAAAAACGGACAGGATTGGCTTGTTCTCGACAACTAGAATAAATTAAAAAAGTTAATTATACATCTGACAGTCTAGTTTAAGTCTTTTTTTAAAACTTGTAATTTACTCTCACATTTTAATTTTTCGATCTGAGTGAGAGCCTTATCCGTGTATTTTTGCGCCTTTTCCATGTAGCCAGTTTGCATTGAATGCATTACTGTTACTAAGTATACTAAAACGTACAAATGTTCTTTTGGCATCCAAATAAACATGTCTCCAATGTTAGAACCGATAATAACTTCATCCGAAGGCCAGTTTGGAGAGACGATAGTCTGTATGCTTTGTTGGAGTTGTTTTAAACAAGGTTTCACACTCTTCCCCTGTTAAATCAAAAATAAAAATTAATTATCTTTCAATTCAATATTTATTTGTGGACTCGCAAATTAAGTTATTGAGATAAATTACCTGACCAGCCATTAGAAAGTGACAGACTTGTAGAACCAAGTAATACACTTTCAGATATTCTTTTTGGTGCGGACTTCCTTGCCAATTTTCGACTTGGTGACCTGCCGTCGTGAGAAGAGGATGCACATCTGCGAATTTTTTATCTATTAACATGAGCATGCATCGACTTAAAAGAAACAAGACTCGCGTGTAATTAGCGTTGCTTATATGGGAATAATCCACTCCGACTGCAAGGAGACTACTGGCCACGACAAAGTCCTTTTCCGACGCGTGAATTTGCTGCAATAAAGAATAATATTTATATGAAAATGTATTTTATCTTAATCCAATATTGAAAAAAGTTTACAATAAATGAAAAAGTGAACCAAATTTTATTAAAAAATAATTTTCACGTATCTAAATACATATTCAAATATCCACTTTTGATGGCTATTAATTATGCTTTTAATTTTAAATTATTCTAATCAAAAGTATTCCACGTAATGACGTCCAATTTAGTGACTTTGTTTCCTCATTATGCTGAAATTGTAAATGCACTTGTTTCCTCATAGAGGAAGCATTAACGACTTTTTTAAATATAAAAAAAATATATTTTTAAATTCTTTTTTCTGTAAGCAAATAGTAATTTTTCATTCTTGCATGAACTTTGAATTATGCTAGTGTTGCCTTAGTCCTAGCTAACGTTCTAATAAATTGTCTAATCGATTAGAAGAAATTGATTTAAATTTTAGTTATTTCAAAAAATATATACAAACGAAATCTTCCAAAACTACAAATAACCATAACTTTCTTAATATTCAATAATAATAATAAGCTGTGAACTTTGATTATTTGAGGACTTATAGTCGAAAAATCAATTTTACAAAAATTATGAATGTACATCAAAATGTTTAAATTCAATATTTCGTAAAATCTTTGGGTACGATTTGAGATATTTGTTGTGCAAATAAACCCTGAAAATTTCATCAATTTATCTACAACTGTCTAAAAGTTATAGTGATAACAAAAAACAGTGACATACGTGCATACATACATACATCCGGAAAATTCATTAGAACGTTGTATTAGACATTTATCAACTAAGGAA
>JAUESI010000034.1:365545-377913 GCA_032275145.1 Synergus laeviventris
ACCATAATATCCTAAGCATTAAAAACTTACTGCCAATTGAAAAATAAGTCTACAATGCCAATAGACATTGTGCTGTGATAGTTCTATGGCCTTCCTCAGAATCGGTTTACTGAGATTTGATTGTTGCTGCTGCTCATAAAGTTCAGCAACGACACTAGCTGCTTCAAACTTGACGTCATCGAACGTGTTTATGTTTTGACTGAGCCTCCACTGTAAAAATCATAATACACTATAAAATCACCCACTATTGTCTCTCAAAACTTAAATACTCCTCAGATTACATTTTATTGTAACCTTATGTCACAAAAGCCTCAAAAGTCTTATGTAAATAGCTTTCTAGAGTGAAATATAGAAGGATGGGAGTTGTCAAAATATGAATGCAGGTTAGGAAATCCCTATCAGTGAAATGTCAAAATTTTTGGGGGACTCAGGGGTAAAAAAATTCGGGAAAAGTTGTAACAGAATAAAGCTGACATCTGAAAGTATAAAAGTTAAAGACTAACCGCTTTTTCAAGGTGGGAGCGGGCTAGTTCGATGTTTTTTGTGTGGGTGAGCAGGATGTTTCCAAGCTGAAGATGCGTCCTGGCTTCAACCCTTGGGGGTGGCTTAAAGTTAAAAACTGCCTGGAGACACTGTATACACGACTTTATATTAGGCGGATTTGACGTGCGAAAGCTTTCAGCTAAACCCAACAGCGACAGATACCAAGCGTCCTGCGAGGTTGCCATCGCGCGACGTTGTGACGCGAAGAGCGGTGTGCCGTTTTAGGGCCCAGCGCCTCGAGCAGGGCGTCCAAATCAATGTCCGTTGATCGGTTAATCCGTTAATTACATTTACATTACGCTTTTATGATGCTAATTTTCACATTTACACCGCTCTGTTGCGTAATATTTGGTAATATTTACGTTTCGCGCTGCGCACATCGCTCCTTTTCCCGGAAACTGCCGATAGAGTCTCCAAAAAGATACGACGCAGTTTTTCAAAGAGGACGCCATTTTGAAGTTAAATCCGCGAAATATTTTGAATTTAAATAATGTGAAATTTTTATTATGGTGAAAAGGTTTTTC
This sequence comes from Synergus laeviventris, assembly GCA_032275145.1. Lineage (NCBI taxonomy): Eukaryota > Metazoa > Arthropoda > Insecta > Hymenoptera > Cynipidae > Synergus > Synergus laeviventris. Next base: position 366,613 of record JAUESI010000034.1, read on the forward strand.
TTTAGGTGTATTGATAGAGGTTTAAAACTCGTAAGTATCATACATCCGAATGAATATATATGAAGCCTATAATAGCTAAAACGAGTTCGTCTTTTGATTTCGAATCTCGATTTATTGTTATTTTATCATCTTAAAGAATAAATGGTGTAAATAATATAGTTATTGGTGAATTTTTTTATAGAAAGTGATGTGCAACCTGTTTTACAAATTGTTTAGTTGAGAATGAATTATACATCCTGATTGAAATGATTTGATTCAACCTTCAAGAAATTTTTGATTTTTCATGAATCAAATCACAATTGTATAGTTTATGACGTCGAAACTTTCAATAATATGTAAGTATAAGGATATATAAGTATACCGGCGTAATATCCCCACCAAAAAGTGAAATGTCGTTGGAGACTTGAAATTGGCACTGTCCTTTGGGGCTTCTGGTCAGTTACATTTTCAAATGCATAAGTTGTGTTCCAAAGCGCGTCACGTCCTTTTAAAAAAAAAATCTTTCCACTGTCGAGAATGTACTCGCGACTATTTTTTACATGTATTTTTGTCACAATTATCATCAGTCATCACGAATGTGTACAAAATGTGACAACAGATTATCCACAAATTGATAATGCACTTGCCAAATTGGTCAAAATGTTCTCTAAACCCGGTGCCTTCAAAAGGGTAAAATCAAATCAGTAATTAAAAGCATATTTAGTTTGTTGAATCAGTAAATTTCACTAAATAGAAAATGGCAAGATAAATAAATTTAAAAACTGTCATTCCAATAACCTTAAATTTAGAGAATAAAATTTCACTCCAAAAAAGAATATTTTGAAAATTTGGTTTAGGATTGATTGTTTGTAGATTGACACAATATTTGGAGAAAATTCACCTGAGGAAACTTCAACGGCTTGCCCGAAAGGTGACGAAGGCCTTGAATGCAGAAGGGCAGAAGCTCGAAGATCTGTAGATTGCCCTGGAGGTAAACAGATATGATTAATTAATGTATTATTCCCATTTTACATTAATTAAAAATCATGATATATATTATAAAACGCTCATGAAAAATAATATACATTATTGTTCAATTGATCCAAATCAATTTAGTTGCAGTTTACCAAATTGGAATTTTTACTTTGCGGAAGTAACTGGCATTTACTAAGAGTACATTAATTTAACTCTAACGCGTTAGAGAAAAAAATAGAGTTTCCTGCAATTATAAGTAACGTAACTTTTCATGCGCAACATTGATGGTTTCTGTCCTTGGCAATAGCCACTCCCGAATAAATTACTCTGGAGCCTCACGAGTTCGAAGCAATATATACTTTAAATTTTAATAATTATTACAATTTAATAAAAAAATAATTTCAGATTTTTCCCTCAGTTATTTTTTGACTTATATCAAGGATATATTTTAACATAATGATATTGCTGGTATTGAAATTACGTAAATTAAAAATTCTAATTTAAAACAAAAATATGTTTGTTTAAACATATATAGCTTACTTCATTAATATTTTCAGTTTTACATTAGCTTATTAATGAAATTATGAGAAAGGTCGCCGAATTTGGCGATTGCATAATTATATTCGAGTCTCAGGCTGAATAACGTTTAACGATTTCACCTGGAATTATAAATTGGTCAATATAATGTATAACGTTTACGTGACACTCATACAAGTAATTAATTGGTCATCGAAAGTAGGAAGAGCACTCAAGTTTTAAAGTATCTGCAGACGTAATTCTGTTACGTTTAGGGCCTTCAAATGTCTCTCCCGAGAAAGCATTAAACGGGTTTTCAATTTCTCCTGAGATGTACTGTATTTTCCATTATATATTATTTAAACTTAGACAGATAATCTCATATAAAAATGAAGTAATTTCTATTTTATAGAGACGGAAGTCTTGTCAGGAAATTAATTCAAAAGTATTACAAAGAACAAGATTTGCAATAAAGATTTGATTAAAAGTTTTAGTAATTAGTAGGAATAAAATATTTTCTCTTTTAACAAATCCTACTGAGGAAAAATATATTTAAATTGAATCGTTATATAACCTTATCAGAGAGTGGCAAATTGAAGAAATATGAATATTGAAAAATTTATTATTCGGGAGCTCGTATAATTAATTTTTCTCCTTTAAGCCCGTTTTTAAAATTTAATATTCATGAAAGTTGAAAAAATTAATTGTAAAAGAAAATCCTTGACCAGTTCTCGAATAAGATTGAGCATAAATTATTTCTTTTTTTTTTCTTCCTACCTCCGCTTCAATTCCTTTTACGTACCTTCACTAATTTAAAATTCATTTCAATCTCCTTCGCGGTTAAAACAATTTCAATGAAAAAGAACTTATTGAAAGTATTTCTCTCTCTACTATTAACTAACAATGTAAAGCACATAAATTTGAGTAAAATTTCCATTTCCAGGTGATTGCTTCTGCAATAATTGTTCTGCAGCTGGACCGGAACTTTGGTCCTCTTGTTGTCGGGAAAGTTCAAGGTGCTGCTCGTATTTGGCAGCTGCTTGCAGAAATTGTGATCAACCGACGCTGTATCCGTTTTGCTCTAAGCATTTCAAGAAATGCCTAAGCCAACTGAACGAAAAAAAGCTAAACTAATCTGTAATTAAACCACAGACTGGTTTTCCCTGCACACACTTACGAAAGAAATTCTAAGCATTTTCGAGACCTTACTCACATTTTCTCCACCAAAACGAGAAGTTGAAATCTATCTAAATTGATCTATTACATTTAAAAAATGGTGCCATTCTGAATGTATATATTCTGCAACAAAATAAAATCTCTTGGAAAAATAATTTGTGCCACTCTTGCTGTAGGATAAAATATGATAAAAGGAAGAGAATCTTCTGCTTTAATATTCCAATGTAATGAATAGATTGCACAACTTCTGAACTTAGCAATCATCAGGCTACTCGCAAAACTGGCTTCAAATGGTTTCACTCGCAAGAAACCAGGACTAAGTTTAATTTGATGTCTTCAAATCTAAATAAACTCAACACTTTTATAATAATCGACAAGACTTTATTCTTCATCTTTCTTCATTGTTCAACATTCGAGAATTTCTAGACATACTGAGTAGAAATAAACGGTTTAGGATTAAAGACAGCACTGAAAGCGAGAATTCCGAGATTTTTTTACAACAAATATCACATTTCGATTGTACTTCAAATTTCTCGCAATTCTACAACTGAGACAATCATGTCAGAATAAACTCGAGGAAATCTAATTTCTATTTTCTAATTTCATACATGGAGACGGGAGGTGACTTCGAATGAACATATCATTTGTTAAATTGAGCCAGACATATCTCTTTTGCTTACCCAAACCATCGACAAATTAAATCTTCATGTGAAATGAAATAGTCTTTTGCCGTCTCGACCACAGTAGATTGTATACACTTTTGGCAAGTGTGCGGGCGAAATATTTGAAAAAGTACAACGAACACTCTTTCGGGGTTGATTTCCAACTCACAATTTTCCCCAAACTCTAACTCTCACTCCCTCCTTGCGCTCCTGCATTCTCTCCTATTTTTTATAGTTCTTTCTCTCTCTCTTTCTCTCACTTTTTTGTCACACGAAAATCGAAATCTACAAACATTCCTATTCACACAGACACAGAGATCTTTTTATCTATTATGCACTCGTAGATTTATACGGTATATTTATATATGTATATTTAGTCATACGGAGTACTTACGAGTTTGAAATCTATTGCGTAGTACAAAGAGAGATTATGCTATTTTAAATTGTATAATATACCGAGAATTGTCGAGACTATTAGTACTATTTAGTGAATTGGACACGTATGGCGAAGGATTAAAATGGGTAGATCAAAGTGATCCACTCAAGAAACATTGGGGATCGCATGAGACGAGTGCTGTAAGTTTAAATCTTATGTGCAGAACAATTGTCAGAAGTGTATCAAATTACTTGGTCCAATAGAAACCAAGATTTTTGGAAACCTGACCAGTGACAAGTATCAAGTTATATATCATCTTACACAGTGGGAGAGCATCGAATTCCGAAAAAAAAATTCAAAATAACTAACAATTAAAGACGAATCCACTCATTTCAGACAAACCATTCATAGTTGAACAAATACACTTTAAAATCGAATCAATACACAATTATATACATCTTTTAAGTTAAATTAACACGCTAATTTCCAAACGATTCGTCTCACTCCACCTAAACTAAAAAATACCTACAAGCTACCAAAGAAATTTTCTCTTGTATAAATAAACATTGAAGGTCACAATTTTAATTTGAAGACCAATTTTTGGAAGAAGCCAGAAAGTTGAGTAGCGGTTTAGACAAGCAGTATTGCCTAATTCTTTTTGGAACTTTTTAGAAAAATATTTCGCACCTATGATACAAATTGACTCGAAACTGCCAAAGAACTCTTTAAACTTTTTGAACCTTCGTTCCGCAATACTGCTTACGAAAAGCGCATTAAGATTCTTTATATCAAAACCTCGTAAATAGAAGAAAAAAAAAATACCTTTAATCGGTTCGATCCTCTGACACTGGAGTTAGAATTTCTTAATTCATGAGTTTGTGATGTAGATGATAATTCTGTACCTGAAATTATCTCGTCTTTGTGCGCAAGAGAGGCATTCTTGTCACAGTTTTTCAAAAACTTGCCGCTAAACTCGATCCCAGAAACATCACAGTCACACTCTCCTTTCGCACGAAGACAACCTCTCGCTGAACGCACGGCTGTCTTACGTTTGTCTTAAAAATACTCACAGTTCAGAGAAAGAAGAGATATACAGTACAGGTACCGCCGTTAGCGGTATTAATGAAACCAGCGACAAAAATCTACTTAATCTTAATCTTAAAACGAGTCTAGAAAACATTCTCTCAGTTCAGTACCTAGGGTCATGATTTTACATGATAATCGTTAACTGCTAAAGAATTATCGGATCGATCATTTATTTTACACTTATTAAATCCCTAACGTACAAAGGTTCCCTATCTCTATAGCGTATTTAATTGAAATCAATATATTCAGTCACGCTTTTCCTCATTATGCACTGCGCTTTAAATTTTTCAATCGTCGCCAATCACACTCGGAGCACCTTCGTCCGGAGAAAGATTTTTCTAAGTTCCTGTTATAAGGAACTTAAATTTCTCTTTGAAGACAAACTGATTCCTCGCGAACCAGGTGAATCCGTTCAGTGCTGAACTTTCGGACTGTCATCGCAGTTTGCAATTTGAACTAAAAAGGCCTCGATTAACTTCCATTTTATTTGGCCGTCCGGCTTTACCAGCTTGTAACACTGAGCTTCCTGGGTTAACCGAACACGTCCGGTTACGTCTTCCAATTGTGAGGATGAGCTCGGGATGAAGCTTGACTGCTTTGCGCTTGTGATGCTTGAGAGGGGATCATATCGAGCAGATACTGTCGTTGAAGATCCTGAGCCTGCCGCTGAAGTTCAACGAGACCTTTTCCACTGGCAGCTTGTGCCATTGCCAGCTGATAGGGGTACAGAAGTGGATTGAAAGGTTGCATCATATGTGCTGGAAGCGGTTGATGAGGTGGCAATCCTGGAACTGGATTCTTCGCCAATTCTAGAAAAATAAAATTAACATCATTTCATTTTTAATGTCAAAGTTTCGGATTAAACAATTAATAATTAATAATTAAAAAACTTAAAAACTAAAATTTTTAAATTAAACCATTTCTAAATTTAAATAGAGTTATATTTTAAGTTTTAGACGCTGAAATATTTGTTATGTGAAGTATTGATATTGTAAAATATACCTCTAAACAACTGTTGCTGTAAAGCCGCTGCAGCAGCCGCATGATGTGGACTGAACTTTCCACTTTCTGCCAGCTTCACTAGAGGATGTTCCTGAAGTTTCGGAGCTGGAGGTGTTGGAGCCGGTGGAGGCGCCTGAGGTATCTGTGGAGGTGGAGCTGGTGGTGTGGCTACTCTTCTAGTAGGAGTGGCTGCCTTTGGAATTGGTTTCGTTGTCGGCGGATCGGGACTCGGACTCGGACACGCTGCCTGTGCTAGTCTTTGCTCTATCTCCTGCTCTTGTTGTAACGCCTTCACAAAGGCTGTTTTCAATCTAAAATCACAATAACAATAATAATAATTATGAGTTTAAGTGTTGAGAATAATCAGAAGACCAAACAAAAAAACGACATAATCAATAATAAGGTGATTATTGAATAATTTATATCTATAATACGAAAATATATAGAAATTTTAAAAACACATTTATATCTTGGCAGCCACCGATTACGTTAAGACATTAAATTTTTAAATCGATGAACACCAATTGCAATCTCGTAAAATTATCATATTGGATAAAATAGCTGCAAGTTGTTCTTCAGATAAAAAAAAAGGACAATAAATATAAAAACTTACCGATTTGTGTGTTCGGCTTTAAGAGCCTTTTTGACATTAGTCGTAACACAGTGTTCGCAAATGACTCTGGGGTCACGACCTGCAGGTGGCCGTTGGAAGGTCGCGTGTTGACCCCTCGGTTCCTTTTTGTTGCTATTCGGTGGTTTCTCCCACTTCCAAACCGGAGTGAAATCAGTTTTACACTGGGTGCACTCGAACGGTTCAGGCGGCGGAGGTATCGCCGGTTCCTTGGTGATGAAATCCACCACATGTTCGAGTCCAACAAGGTAAATAAATTCCGTATTTGAAGGATTCGGCACGAAGTGCATTTCCGGAGGTGGAGGTTTCGGTGGAGGTATTTGTAGGAGAGTCTTCTCCAATTGTTTCCTCAAGGCCAATTTAGCGGCAGCTTGCCGCTGAGCTGGTGTTTGATTGTCCTCCCTCGACCTTTCCTATATTTAACAAGAAAACCATAATTTTTAATCGATTTTAAAGCACTCAAAGGTAAAAGAATTCTATACAACAAGCATATAAAGACAATAAACAAAATAATTTCAAAAAGCGTGTAACACTTTTCAGGGTTGCTAGAAAATTGATATTTAAAAATTGTCTTTCTGTCTAGGATTTTCAGAAAAAGTTTTTAAACTTTCGAGCCTAACTCTTTTATTTAAATTCTTTTCTATTTTACAGCTCGGCAGCAACCCTGAATTTTAAGATACCTTTAAGGCGTAAAAGAATAAACTTTACAACAAGCAAACTAAATTTTTTTTGGTCGTAAACCAGTACCTGCTCCTGAATCACAGGGGTGTTTAAAGGCGCGGTCGGTTTATTTTCTTGAGGTCCAATAAGCTGCTTTGTAATTAAATACAAAACAATTATTTTCTAGACAATTTTTTACAAAAATTTAAGATACTCCTTTCTTTAATAAAGTTCAAAACTTCCTCAGATGGAAAATTAAATCATTTTTTTTTCCAAACTCAAAACTATTTACTCTTGTTTTTGCAGAATACGCACCTGATGAGCGGGAACAGGCGTAGGATCTTTTGTGGATCTCTCCGTTCGATCCGCAGGTGGATGATAACTAGGGACGTTTGGAGCTCCACTTGAAGACCTTCCTCGTGGATGAGGAGGCTGTGGTATCACCATATTTGGAGGCATTCCAGTGCTGGACGTCGTATTACGTCCAGTTGTTGGTGGTAACAACATTCCTGGTGGTGGAGCGTGCAAACTGCTACTTCTACTCGGTGCCGGTTGCCCTCTTAATAATGGTGGTGGAGCTTTACCAGTTCTATGACTGAAAAATAACAAGATTAGTTACATTTCCTTTGACCTGTTAGTGACTTTTAAGATTTAGGAAAAGGAAAAATATTGTACCACTATCAAAATCAAATTGTAATAAATAAATCTCACCTATATGGTGGAGGTTGAACGGTTACAGGTGGTGGCAATTTGCTTGGAACTTTCGGCACGGCTGCAATATTTTCCTTCAGCTGCTGAGACTGTTTGAGCTTTTTGAGCAAAACTAGTTTCATCTCCTCAGATCTCAATTCTTCTCTTAATTTTCTAAGATTTCTTTCTCGATCTGCCAGTTCCTCAGACGAAAGTTCCTTTATCGGAAGAAAAGGTGGCATTTCACCTGAAGAAAATGGAATAAATTATCAATATGTACTGGATTAAATTTTGAAAGATTTCATATTTTGATTGAGGTAAAAAGTAAAATAAAAACCTTCATCGCTGTCCGAAGCATTGCCATTTAAATAACCATTTATCTTAGGTTCGTCTGGACTCTCAGCATAGCTCCTTTCGGTTCTAGGCCTGAGATTTCTACGCGGTCTTCTATCCTCGCCCGATTTCGGCGCCAGAATCCCTCTCGTCGCATTTTGAATATTTCTTGCCTCTGGCATATTATTTTCCACATTAGGACTAACTGAATAATGTATACCTAAATCGAGAGGTGGACCTACATCTGCTGAATTGATGGACACGCTCGAGGACTCTCTCCTGCCGCTACTGCTGAAACAATTACACAAAACATTATCTCCTTGGATTCTACAACCAAGCAAATAGATTTCAATTTCTTTAATCGACTCTCGAATGCTTAAAAATAAAATCTTCAGAGACGAATTATCTAAATCTAATTTTTCCTAAGCCTAACTCTTTGCGGGAGAAATTCAATGTGTGTTATTTTGTAACAAGGACAAGTTAGTAGCAGTTTTAGAAGTTTATGCCTATTTATCTAGGATAATTGCTTGCAACGGTTTTCTTTTCATAGTTATCAGGCATGTAAGTCGTTTAAAGAAATATTCAACCAGTATTCCACATTTGATAAGGTAAACGCGTCCACAGATGGCGATAAGGAACATGCCTTTTACATAAGCTAGGTTTTTAAGCAAATTCGATTTATAGTTTTAAGTTTATAAGAAAAAAAAGTTCTATTGATTATAATGAGAATCGTAAAACTCCATAGGAATTAAGAAGGTGAAAGCTTCAAACTACCTTCTTTGGTATAAGAATATCGATCTCATGGTTGCATTTTGTCACTTGTTGTGTATCGACACTGTTGATACCGATCAATCTTTCTGCACTTGACTATCCATCGATATCATTTTCAAGTTGTTGCTGACTGTTTCGTGTCTACGTAAGTGGAGAAAGCATCAGTATCATCGGAAATCTTATGAACTTTGCTACAAATGCATGCTGAGATATGAGATCTAAATAGAAAATCTAAAAAACCGTGGTTTTACGCTTTTACGTTATTTCATATATTTCTACCATACACAACAGAAATAAACTGCTCCAAATAGGTTTTAAGTTTTTAAAATCACTTTCTGTTGTTAAAATAACACAGTCTTATTTAATGTTACTTAAATAGGAGGTCTAAAACATCAGATGGGAGACTGGAAGTTTGAAATCAAAAGGAAGGGAATATTGATTTTCAGTTGTGATATGAATTTTAATGTGCCTGGTTGAATAAAGTGAAAATATCTCTCACCCGGGTTCAGGTTCTCTTTTTGAATCTGCCAAAATATTGCATTTTGATTTCAAGAAACTCTCAGAGATTGTCGTTGAGTCTGACAGAAGTTTCCCAAATAGTCACTTTCTTATACTTTTTAAAAATTTTAATTCTTCATCTAGGTATTTTATAATAAATTTTATAATTATAGTATCTTTTAAACATTTCCAATCGAACTCGTTCACGTAACATCCAGTAACATTTAAAGTGATTGAATAGGTGTGCCTAATAAAAATGAAAAACAATTCAAGTTTGGATTTTTAAATTCAAGACTTCCAAACTGGACTTTTTAAAATTAAAGCACTGAAAATGGAACAATTGTAAATTCCCGGTTTCGCATTCCAGTGTCCACCCTGATGGTGCATAAAAAAAGGTCATCTCGATTTTCCACCTCAAAATTAAACGCACGAGTTCGATTCTTCATCAACCAAATAAAATAAACAAAAATCTCACCTGACACTCAAATCAACGACAGCATCTCCGTCTAAGTCCATGGCTTCCATACTTCGACCCTGAAAAGCACACACTCGTTAAAACAACACCCAGTTTCATTTCTCATGTCTGAATAATCACAATCACATAAAACCAAAAAACACTCGCTATCTACATATCTCCTTTATAAATACACCTCAACACTCAAAATTGTGAACATCACCACACTCGAAATGCAAACAACCGCTCCTACACTTTTCTTCGTCTCTGTCATTTAACTTAAAAAGCCAATACCCTAACATCAACATTTTTTTTCATTACTTCATCCGCGATACACCTTACTCCAAAAAGAGCCGGGAACTTCCGTAAACTGCTCAAATTTCTGTAGTCCGAAAAAGTAAAAGAGCACCTCACTCCCAAGAGAACCATAATTTTTTTTTTATTCATAAAATTCTTTCTACTTGTAATCATACTCACAGGTATTTCTCGAGACTCGGACAGGCGGTAACCACGGAAGTAACGTCCCTAACCTCCACAGTTTCGGAGCAAGAACGAGTCGAGGTCTAACTCTCTCCGCATTTCCCGATATGATACAAGCACCTTGTCTCAGGAAGGTTTTCAAATTGACCTCATCTCCAACTTTCAGATAAATAGTAAAATTGAAGGACGCTCGCAAAACCGGAGAACCACAAATGTAGAATTGAATTTGATGCTTCGGAAGTGGCGTCTCCGCACAATGGCAGCTAAGCGTAGCGGTAAAGGACCGCAGGGAAGGGAGGAGGGTGCCCCCTCTACCCAAGAAGGGTGAAGGGGGAAAGGGGGAAGTACTGTCGCACATTAATTACTTCTCCTCTCACCCTGTTCCACTGGTTCATGACTCGGTGTGTCTCTCTTTTTCCCCCTTTGCTCTTTGCCGGCTTGGAGCTCCGCACCTCTTGCTCCCCAACACCCCCTAATTCCCCCCAACACCCGCCACCCACCTCTTGACTGTAGTCCATTCTCCGCCCCCACTATCACCCGGAGGAGCCAACCACTCTCCCACACACACGGTTACGCGGAAACGCGCCAGAAACCAATCTCTCTCCACGGATTTTCCCGAATTTCATCTCCCTTTTACCCCTCCGTCCTTGTGCCCTACGGGAAATCGATTTTTCACCGGGGACTCGGCAGCCGGCCCTGGAGACAAGGAAGCAAGGGACGAGTGAGACGATACGTTTTTACATGGTATTCGATGTCGCGTGTCAATCTCGTAATTACGATTACGTTAGTTTGTATCGAGAGTTTGGTTTCCAGATTCAAAAACGTGACGATCGGTTGGGTTACTTGGGTTTAGATAAAAATGCAATAGCCTAGTCCAAACTAGAATAAATATTAGGGCTCAGAAGAATACTATCCTAATATTTGTTTCCCGATACGTTAAAAAAACATTTCAGCTATTGCGACCGAGAAAATTGTATAATGTATATTTATAAACGGGAAGAATCCGCGAATT
>JAUESI010000034.1:386645-402222 GCA_032275145.1 Synergus laeviventris
AATCTAATTGGCTGTATTTCGCGCGCTTTGTTGAAATCCAAGAATGTATATAGAATATATGGTAAAAAGAATTAAATACGTTTATGTAATTATATTTTTTTAAATATGAAATTTTCATCGCTAATTAAATTTGGATGAATCAATATTCAAAGGGCATTAAATTAAATAATAACCCTCATATTTATTAAAGTAACAATTACTGAAGCAAAATTTGATTTAAACTGAAAAGAGTTTAACTATAAGTATTTCTTCGGAAACCTCTTCAAATCTAATGAAGTTAAATTCAAAATCCCTTAATTTAACCATACCATTTCATCCCGACTCAATGATACAGTATTTGATCTCTATAAACTTTCCGTGGACTATAAATATAATTGAGGCGTGGGCGAATTGGCAAGCTGCATAATGCAAAAACAAACGTATGTACGTCTTTGACCACATAAAATAAACTCATTATGGGATAGGCATATTATGCTTCAAATTTGAGAAGTTCACAAAATAATTTGAATTCTTCGTCTTTATAAATTAGACAAAAATTTGACACACTACTCTTTATTGTTAGTTATTAATTTTGCTTCGTTTAAATATAATGGACATTATATTTTTCATTTAAAATATATAAATTTTTTAAGAAAGTAAAAACTATTGTGAAAATTGCACTTTATAAATTTATATACATAATATTCAGACCGAGAGTTTTTGAGTGATCGATAAAGGGATATTTTTACTGGAACAATTTGGTTCCATCAACTGTTGCCTAATTCATTACGAACTCATTATTACCTTCCTTTAGATAATAATTTTATTATATCTTTCTAAAGTCTTCTATTTAAATATATAAATTATAAAAAATTAATTAATATATAATATTAGATAAAATTATGCAGTTAATTTGGAATATAGTTTAATTACAGCGCAGACAGGATGTGATTGAAATTAAAAATCCAAAGTAATCCCTTGCCGTAAGTGATTTATTCATTGATACATTGTCTAAAATCGATTGATACATGCGAGAAAATTTCATTTCTTTATGTCTATTGCAACATTATAGGATAATAAAATCAAAAAATAGGGCACGATTGAATAAGATTAGATTTATGTCGCCAAGAGACTTGACACTGACAGCAGTATAGATTGTTTTAAACAGTATAATTACGTCTCCAAATGTAAATATGATTAAAATGTAACAAGACAGAAATTGGATATCGGCTAAAGAGAAGAAAAAACGCCTTCTTAAATTTAAATTCCTTTTCCAAATATAATTATCCTTCAAAGACTACAATTCTCTTCAATAAATTACAAACAACTGTTTTTTATTTATTTTTTTTTTTCATTTGCCAGAATAAGATTAAAATTTTTAAATGCAGACATTATTCAGATAGAAGAGACAAATTGAGAACATATATTTAAACAAAAATTAAACTCTAATTAAAAATCAACAACTTTAAACCTCATCGAATGATAGATTCTTCATAAACAGCCGATACCTCTCTTATACTTCCAATTTTCAAAAATTTAACACCGCATATTAAATTAAAATTTTTTTAAATTTCCCTTTTATATTAGACACATTGTTGCCTTTTCCAGCATCAATATAACATACCTTATAAAATAATATTACAATACATTAAACATTATTCTAAAATTGCATCCGAGGAAGACTTTTCTCTGTTTAGATTTAAATCCTTCGATCTTTCATAATTATCTGACTCAGACTTTTAATTATAAAAACAAGAAAAGTCTCGAGTGCATACTTAGTTACACATGTATAAGTATATCAATATATGGATATTACATCTCCTTTCAAGGTAGACAATCCAGAAATGAGACATTCATTGGCGGATTGAATTTTCGTTTCTGTCGAAACTATTTATACATAACGTTGAAAGACGAGAATTTCATGTCGCAAATACTGTAAGGAATTGTTGCACATATTTGATATAAGCGAAGAGTAATTTTTAATCGAAGATATTTGGATGACAGACAGTATAGTATAATAGAATCGCATTTCTGTTTTACATTTGTTTTTTGTTTTTTTGATGCCACTGAATCGATAGACTTAGGCGAAATACAGATTTCTGTACCAAATTGTTATTCTTATTCACAATGCAATTAGTATATTGCAATAATCTATTGTATCCTGGCATTCAGGCAGACAGTAACACGATAGAATATTATTTATCGTCGTTATATGATCATTCTACCGCCAACAAGGTGGCAAATTTTTTAACCCTTGATTAATATAATTAAATTAAAAAAGAAGAGGAAAACAGTCAACTTAGTACAGTATATAGTTGTCGAGAAAGCCGAGAAAAAAAGGAAAATTTGTCCCTTATTTCGTTCGTCGCCGTGATTTCTTCTACGTCGCTTTGCGAGTACAGGATAATCGACTTGTGAAGCCGAAAAAAAATTGGAGGTATATAAAAGAGGAGATACAAAAGGATCTTTCCTCGATTCAACTCGAACGCTCGTTTCTCTGTTTTTCTCCCTTCTTGTCAATTTTCGACAATCAGACTGACCCGATTGAAACGGGATTATTACAAAGAAGGTTTAAAAAGGGAGTCTTCGAAAATAAAAAGGACCACCGAACTCTGAGTTTCGATTTTTAATTAGTTGTTTATAATTAATTATGGAAATTATGAGTTTTTGTATTTAAAAATCGCGAATTGAAAACTTTCAAAGTTAATTGAAATAATAATAATAATTTGAAAACTTCTGAATTGAAAAGAATTCAATTTGATAACTTTCCTAATTTTAAATACATACTTCCAAACTGGAAGTTTTCAAATTCTAATCATATTAAGGATGGAAGGATTTTAAATCTGGAAGCTAAAGCTATATAAATTCATTAACTTTTGGATTTCTAAACTTTTCGAATACAGATAATTCCAATTTGATTTACTTGTCTCTAATATTTTCCAATTTCTCAATAATCCCTATACTTTAACGGATCGTATTTGGTACTTTTTTCCAGGACACAGATCCTATGGCTTCACGGAATATAGATTGCACATTGATTAATTAAATTTTAATCGGACCCCCTTCTTTGTATTTTGCAACAGGAGCAATGTCGCTGATAATTTTTGACTGAAATGAGTACTCCCTTGTAAATATAAGGAAGTAAATGACACTTCTACAGACATTCGAAAGTCTCTTAAAGCTTTAAAAATAATTTTTAACTGAATGTGTTTACGAGGATGTGCTGTATTCGTTCGTTTAATCACATAAAACTGCATAGAGTGCTTCATGTAGGAACTTATAATACTGCTCGTAAAATATCTCGACCCAATTTCTTTTCAATTAATTTCCACACCACTGCACACAATAACAATATAAACTAAAATAAACGATAAAAAAGACAACACATAGTAAAATATAAAAATACAGGAGAAAATTCTAAAAGCTCTTCTTTTTTCTTGAGATCAGATCTTCATCAGTCGAGGAATGGAATGTCACAGAACTTTATCTCAAGAAACAAAACTATTTTTCCTAGACTAGTACGATTGCAGACTTTAGCAAATTATTTACATTTCAAAATTTCTCCTGGTATTTATTTTTTCTCGAGGAAATTTGAATATAAATCGGAATTTTTTAGAGACTGGATCGAGAGTCTTGTCTTGTTTTAAGGGCTGTAGAGAAGATATTTCGACAAAAGTGCCCCTCGAAAAACTTCCATGATTCAGCGACTCTAGCAATTTGGTATAATCGCAATTCGACTTAATGCACAGAGAACGCTTTCCTCTCTCTCTTTCTCTCTCTCACTTTCTCACTCTCAATCGCTCTGTTACTCTCTCTCTCTCTCTTTCTCTCGCTCTTTCTCTCCATCGAGTATCTCTCTAAGATTTTATATTTTGTTTGTTTATTGTTTATCACAGATGTTTTACTCGCTCGCCCTCTTTGTGGACAGCTCACTCGATTTATATGCATATTCTATTCTGTTATTATTTTTCATTTCCCCTCTGATCACAGCTCTTGTTTCGTCATTCTCACCTATGCAAGAGGACACGTTGTCTGACTAAGGCCTGCCTTAGTAGAAAAATATACATTCGCTTCTTAAAAAATAGATCTTATAGCACTCTGCATGCGCTAACGTTCTCGTTTGATATTATACAATGGATTTTCGCTTTTGTTTTGATTCAGCTGGCAGGCTGCTTAAGTTTAAGTTAGGGGTCTCCTTTCGAGTGAGCTTTATAGGGCATTATCAGATCTAAGCTAGCTTTTTTGCACCACCTCTGATCAAACATATTCATAAGCTGTCTCGACAATTTTAATTTCTTCAAATAGAAATGCTCAAGAGAACTCAAACCACTTGATTTTGGGAGACAAAGGAGACATGTTCTTCTCATTGTTAAAAGTACTAGAGAATTTTAAAGTCGTTCTTATGAATATGAGACCATGAAACCGACAACCCAACTCTAAAATACGATACGCGGTAGGCTCAGTCTTAAAGTTTGGTTTGTCATCGCGCTATTTAAAATATTCTTGCATTGTGCCCGCGTTGAGTTGCAGCTTCACAATTTTTCAATTGAGATAACCGGGGTGGTGCGTATCACTTTTGTGTTTTGTTCTTCGACTACGCACGGACGTTCCTGCATTCTTCCTTTCATATTTTGCCTTTTATTTCTCCCAGTGACCTACGAATCTCTTGGCTTTTATTCTTAACTTTTTATTATTTTTACTCTTTCTCTCACAATCCTTCTCCCACTCTTCGACTCGCTCACACGCACACAAGTGCTACATTGCGCACCACGTTCGCGAACTTCCTTCGCGATACTTGGATGAAAAACGAGGACAAAAGAACAGCAGTGAATCGTCCGTAAATTAAATTTAACTTATCAACACAGCACCGATTACTAACCAACAACTAATTTTTTATATCGTTCTTTAACATCATTCTTAAAGAGTAATCGCTCTTCCGCCGTTTTCATTCGTTGATTTCTCTACATTATTATTACAATCAAGTTGTCAATTGACGGGATATTCACGCGCATCCTCAAGGGCTTAGGATTATTTTTGGTGGTTGTCGCGCTTCAATTTTTATCAGCAAAATTAGTCTAGGCGCGACTCAGGTACATATTAAGGCCCGTTCTTTTTTTTTTTTTTTGTTGGACAGCTTACTTAGCTAAGTCACTTCGCGTTCATGATGCTTCCTAGTCTCTAAACAATGTCTCTCTCTCTCTCTCCTTTCTCTCGCCCTCTCTCTTTGTAAAGCACACGTTTTTAAACTTTGCGCGGAACTTCGCCCTCGATAACTAGGCAACAATATTTGAAACGATCACATACATAAAAGACAAAACACCTGCATACGTGGCTACAAGTTGTAAACGAAAACCGTAAATCACATTTAGGAATATTAAACTGTCTAGACGATTGACGTTTTGATATTCTTTGCCATTTTGCGTTACCGGTCATTGTGTAAACATTCAAAATTCTCACCATTGATCGTACAACATCGCACGATTAAAGATTCAAATTCAATAGATAATATTTATACATACACATTTATATGGTTAGCGTCTAAATCTTTTAGTTTACAAGTAGCTAACGTCTGTTGTTTTTGTTAGTACATACAACTGCATCCGATTGGTTTTGGTATTAAAAATAACCTCGGATCGCTCTTCGATATCTCTTTATCGAGATTTTCATCGATATTTATGTAAAATATTTCTCGAACTCTCTACGCTTTTTTGAATGTTCGATAGTACTCTCACTCTGCTCGAATTTTCTATAAACTACATTCCCAGCACGTTGGAAAAATATCTGTAAAAGCCTCTAGCTACACTTGTGAATCTTCGCTAAATTTTCTCGTGGAAGATCTTAAGAATTCAGAACTCTGTCCTTCTCGGTCGGACTTGTTGCTATCTCTCAATATTTATTTTACATTAATATACCCTGTGTACTGGGGTTAGGTCACAAGAGGCTCTACCGTGGCCCTGCTGTCTAGATAGATTATTAACGCGCAAATTTTGATCCCCAACGAGAAATTCGATATAAGGTACATGGTTCATTGTAGCGTCGTCAATTTTCTCGTAGAGAGGCTTATTGGAATTCCCTGACAGATTCTAGAGTATTCTGAGACAAATGCTCGTGCGTGGACATTGTGCTGTAGTTTAAAAAAGAAGAACCCATGATTCACATCCACTTTTGTTATTTTTATGTTACGTAATTGGTCAAAGAACGCTGGGCAGACGCTCTCTATGAAACGCTTTCTAATTTTAAAGACAATTGTTCTTAATGTCGGTCGTCAATCTAAAATAAAGTATATACTTGCGTTTCAGGTTTGCTTCTCCTGGGACTGAAGCAGGTGGATGGAATTTGGTTTTAGAACCTGGAGAAATCGGACACCAGAGAATGTAGCAAATGGGACTGGTGACAATTAAATTCGTAAAAAAATAAGAGGTGTATAGGCCCAGTCTTGAGAGTGGTTTTTGACCAGAAAAAACTGAGACTGATGATGAATGGTGTCTGAAAGACTTGGGTTCTGAACTGTAGTCAGTTTACTTTTGGTCGTAGAGGACCAGTGGCATGATGACTTCTCTGCTGTCTCCTATGAGAGGATCCATCACTACTGTTGGGAGCCTTCCATCACTTATCGGATCCCAACCGCCACCTAGGATTTCTTTTATTTCCTGGAATACGGAGTAATTTATAAAACTTTCTATTATAAAATGAATCCAGTTCTATTCAATAATAATAACCAGTCAATAAAAAAAACTTACATCCATGATGCTATCCCCTTCATACCACGATTCCTCAGTTGCGATGTCACTTTCAGCGAATTCAAGTCGATGAAGCGTATTTCCACGGAGTCGGGCGATTGCCAGTAAATTTTCCTGAGCGTACTTGTGTCCAATGCAAACAATTTCAACCAATTTCGTACACTTCCAGGCTACAAAAACTAAAGGATCAGGGCTAAAATGCAAACAGAATTAATATCAAAAATCAATACCAGTATCCCTAACAAATAATGCACTACCATTACAGAATGAAAATAAATCCACAAAAAAGAAAGCAACCAAACAATAATGTTAAATCGAATGGATAAGAAAAATTTTCCATACTTATTTGGTTCGTGTGGGTCGAAAGTAGCAGGTAAGTCCTTCGTAGGATCGATCGAATCAATCCATATAAGTGATTTTAAAGTGTTTGGATACCAAACTGATATACTGTGCAATGCACCAATGTTGATATGCTCGCAGAATAATACTTTCAGGTGTGTGAGTGGCATTGCGGGTTGAAGGATATCTGTATGTAAAACTTTTACTGCTACATATGCGTGGATGAGATTGAGACGCAGTTCGCATAAAGGGCTGGAAATAATATGTTCATAGGTATTATAAATATATGAAATTTGGTACAAAAAATGTTTGCAATATTAAACAAAATATCTGCTTACTTTTTTCGAGTGAAGTTCTCCCACGCCTGATTGGAAGTTCCAGGATAATCGTCATCTAGACCGTGAATATGTATAACTAATCTCTCAAGCACTCCATTATCCAAGGTGTTGAGTAAACTATCATTGACATAATCATAATCCACTGTCAAGACTCTTAATCTGCAAAAGGAATTAAAAACGCTGCAGTCAAATTCCAGGAAATCGTAGTGATCCGGATCGTCCTTGATCGATGCTAAACTAAGATGAGTCAAGTGTTTAGCATGATAATTTTGCAGAGGTTCCAAAAGCACACTTGCACTCGCTGTTAATTCTTCGATGCATCCTAAGCTTAGTGCTTCTAAGTTGCTTGTATTCTTCACCATCTTCAAAAGAGATTCCATCACAGGAGCAGAAAATGTCTTTATTCTAGAAACAGAATTGCCCAATCATCAGAATTTAAAATAATAATTCATTCATATACAATTTTTAAATGTAATAAAGACTAATTTTTTGTTGCATTTACCCATCGTCTTCGTTCTCAATTCGCCGGATAGGAAAGTCGAACATGCAACTCGTTGGTTCCAAAAATAATTTCCGGAGTTGCCTGTTGCAGCTCAATTTTTTAACAAGACTCACAGCATCTTTTACGTAGTTTCCAGATGTCTCGCAACTTATTGTAACGTCATGCACGCTGAGTCCAAAACAACTCACTAAAAATCTGCAATTTTTTTATTTTTAATCTGATGCTGTGTAGTTGTTTTATTTTTAGTTTATGTAAAATAAATAAAATAAAAGATGAAAGTAAAATGTTTTTTACCTGGCCCATGCAACACTGTCTTCATCTTTAAGAGAAAACTTGATCTTCTTCCAGAAACTTGGATGAAATAACGCGTATCTCCAGTTTTTACAAACCTAGATTAGTAAAAAATATATATATATATATATATAAATTATCGGTATAAAAAATAGGTTAGATAAAGAGTTAAATTATTATTTAAAAATGACATATCGTGTTAAACTTCAATTATTCAACGATCATGTAATGACGAGACAAGAATAAAGTGAAAGTGCGATCCTCTTTCTTTGCGATAAAGCAATAGTTATACGATTTAGAATCTTGAAACCTTCAAGTTGAGTTTCGAACATATTGAGAGCATGACTATTACATATTCTTATTATTATCACTGCCTTGTACTGTTTACAATTTATTGTACTGAATATTCTGCTGTAAGGTAAAACCTTATAAATTACTCTTACTTTTTTTTCAAAAATTTTATAATTAAACATGACCTTCATATATAAGCATTATGTTTACAATAACCTTAATTGTAATAAATATCGAGGAATATTTTAAAATTTTATTCCTACTAAATTTCAACCTTCACAAATTATCAACTAAACAATAAATATCCACAAAACATCCACGTATCACAAGATCTTTCCTAAAAAGAAGTCCAGCTTTTTGTAAAATAAAGTGTTTAAGCCCAATATGAAATATAAATTATATACCAGGCTCTTAGTTGTAAAATTTACAATTGAATAATTAAGATTGTTTCTCATTGTAGAGTATTCAGGTTACAATTATTTAATATTCAAAGAAAGCAAACTACAAAATAAAAAAGTATTTTAGGAAAAGATTATTATATTAGCGGACTAAAATTGTAAGATTTATTCCCTATATTCCGATTTTCCAATGAAAGTGAAACCAATAGGTACGAGCCTACATATGAAATTTTAACCATAGTATATGATGAAACACGAAGAGAATTTGTATATACCTGGGAGGCTCTTAATCGGTTACTCTGAGGCAGATAGGAAAATATTTCCAGCAAAATGACACTGGGGAGACAATCCCAGCTGGGACTGTGGTCGTCTTGAGCCATTTCTGACGTTAGCTCGGAGACTGCAAAAACAGCTGTTTTCACGGCTTATCTTATTCTATTGAGAACGAACGGATTGCACCAATTGACCCTACACCTACAGTCGTCAGTCCCTACCCGAGTATCCGACCCGATGACGAACTGCACTAAAGTCAAAACTGCGATGGTACGATATGCAATCAACATCAACTTGAAGTCTTGAACCAACTGCGCCAACTGTCGTTTTTTTACATAAAACTTGCGCCAGGAATCCCTGCCCATTGATTGGCTCATAGGCTCATATTTACACACACATGATGTGCGAAAATTATTCTTAGGACGGCTCAGCTGTCATGAGCAATTTTTTCACAAATGGCAAAAAAAATCAAAATTTTACATTAGGGAGGTTAGTTTCGACAGGTTTCGATACTCTGAATTTCGTGCTTCTTAAAACGAGCTTTTTAAAACATTTCAGGGGTTGGAAACCGAACTCAATTAATTCACGCGCGCACAAAACCTATTTGTTTTGTTGATATGTCGATGTGAGTGGCAGAGTGTGTGGTATGACTGGTATGATGGTTTGAAGGGTTTGAAGTCAAAATCGATAATGGAGCTGCTGGAAAATGGAAATAGAAAAGAAATGAGAAGCGAATATACAGGTCGCCATTTTAGTTCTTAAATGATCGAAACTTGGAATTCAAATTTGTCCAATCAGAACGTTTCCCGCATTGTCCCATTTCTTGGAACTTGAAACAGTTGAGTTGAAGCCTAGGTTGAAGGTTCTCGCGCGGGCTAATTGTTCCTAGCACAGTCCGTTCTTTTTCTGCAGAAAACGAAAAAATAAAGTCATGTCAGGTAAAACTATGTTCAGCATCGTGTTTCTGAACCAAAAATACGTTAGTATGAGTGTTTTTAGTTTTGCGGGCTTCAAAATAAGTACCAAATCGATTATACAAATTTTTCCCGCTGTCGTTTTAACCTAGTTTAGACCTAGGTTTAGACCATTTTACACATATGAAAAACCTTAAAAACGGATATTTTTTCGCATTATTTTTGGAGAAATAGATGAATCGAGTCTGTCTTTTCGCGATTTTGCACGACGGGTCAATCCTCGATCGAAAATCCAGAATGTTTCGTGATTCTGGGAACTCCCGGACAAGTTCGAATTGTCGCGTTCGAATTCCTTTCTGGTTCGTTCCTTTTCCATAATTTTCTCTTTCCGTCGGTTTAAAATGGCTCAGGAAACTAATGTAACATTCAGTGAAAAAAAGTGTTTTATTTCGGAAAATATGTGACAATTTGCGAGAAAAGTGAAATGGGGTTTTGGCTTTTCCAATATGGCCGCTATTTTCATTACTCATTTTCCGATGTAGAATTCTTATTTTATATTTTTGGATAAATCTGTTTTAAAGTCGAAAGTACATCGCGTGTTAAATTTTAAGAAACTCGAACTTACATACAATTTTCGGTTAATTTTGAGAAAATCAATAAATATTGTACTTAAAGTTTTATCTTCACCAATTTTTTGCTCTGCGGGTTTTGTTGTTGTTAATTTTTGGATCAAATTAGTTTTAAAGGGTGGAGTGTGTATAGTGTGTCGCATGTGGAATTTTAAGAGACGCACAAAATTTTTTATTGTAAATACTGACAATAAAATTTGTAACAATGACAATAATGTGAATAATTTTGGTCAAATCAACAACAATGGATTATTTGCTGGATTCGCTCCATTTGAAGGATTGGTCTTTCATCGATTTTCACCGTTGTTCATCAAACGGTGAGTACTATGCATATGTAATTACAAATTAGAAATTCGAAAAACCATAATGAAAACCATTTTATTATGAGGACATCATAGTACTTTCACTCGATCATCTTATTTTGTTGTTTTTTAAAAATTATTTATATGGATTTTAAGTTTTCACACTTAAAAATATTTTCTTTGAATTCTCCGTCAACTTCTAAAATTTTAAATAACATTGATGTTAAAAGCTTAGTAAAATATACGTAAAAATGAAGTGATTTGGAACTATGACGAACAACCTCATTCCTGAAATGATTTTGACGAATTGTGATAATTTTGTAGTATGGGGATTGGGGACATTTAGCATCACGAAAGAAAAGCTTGGAATAAGAAATTTTATACATACATGTACATTCTTTATTAAATTCTTGTTAAATAAAATATCCTTATCATTAAACAAAATATAAATTGTTTATACTTCTTAATTTTAATAATAACAGAGCATAGGGAAAATATAGTTTGCGCGAGTTTAAAGAATATAATCTGCGATTACGAAGCATTTTTTTACAAAAGACGTATTGCTGTACAATCACTGGATGCGTTAGATCTCTCAATATTATGAATTAAAAGCTTTACTCAGACACACTAGTAACTTATTATCCAATATTATACACAGTTCAAATGCCTCAAAATTGAGAATGGTGTACCTTAAGACCTTAAGTCAAAGATTTTATACATAGAAGCGGGAGTTGCTGCATCCACGAATAAAGTCTTTATTTTAATTATTAACGGTTAAAGGAACGTTTCTTAATTAAAAAATGCAAAAGCTAGGCTTTCTTTTCCAGCGACATTTAATTTTATCCACATGTTTCCTAACGTAAATTCAGTCTCATGAACTCTTTATGTCAAAGTTTAGAATGCCATGATAAAGTTTCTTTGTTAAAATTAAGCGAGTTATAACTTTGTTATAACTGCAAGCGAGATATTACACTTTACAAAACACAGTTCTCTACGGACTTATTTGCTTCGACATATTGCTCGCATCGAAAACTGTCGTATCGTCTTCGTCATCTTCGTCGAGAGGAAGGGGTCGCATTTCCACATCTTGCCTGTGAGCCAGGATTCCGTACTTTCGGATCATTTGGGCTCGTGTTTTAGTTACTCTGAAAAAAATATTTCGTTGAAGAATGATATATAATTAAATTTCAGAATAGTAAAGATAGAATTTCAAATTAGCATGTTTGGAAAGCAATAGTGGAAAATGTGTAACTAAAGGGCAAGCAACATTTTTATGTTAATTGAAACTATTAAGGCCTTCTTATGAAAAGCTTTATATTTGAAAATCAATTCCTATAATATAGATTAATTAATATTAGTAGTAAAAACCTACCTAAAACTACGAAAAACAAAGTAAGCAATGACGAGTACACTCAGACCAATTAGAACGTAGAAACCTCTCTTGAGAGCTCCAGCATTTATCGAAGCTAAATGTCCTCCTCCATTCTACAATAAAAAAAAAACTCATGAGAATAAACAAGTACAATGCATCACTTAATGTTCGAGATAACAGGAAAATTATAAATGAACTCACCACTACTGGACCCACTGTTTTCGAAATGTTTTGAACAGTACCGTTCGCCGGTTTTGTTCCTGTTGATCCATTTGAGGTTAAGTTATTAAGATTTGCCTTTTTCTCCTCTGGAGTCTTGTCAAACTTAGCTGGTACCTTCTCTGTTGAATTTTGCTTGGCTGGAAGATGCTGCTTAGCATCATTTGATGAACTTTTATCGATTTGATCTGAAGGATGTGATTCGCTATCTCGCTTCTCTCTGTACAATGCATCACAAATAGCAAATTGGACGAGTAAAGAGATCGCGAGGATAACAAAAAATTTGATTTTCAGGATTCGCAATCGAGTCATTTTCACCTGACATTTATGTCGTTATTTACACGAAACGGATGACGTAAATAAGTTGACGTGTTTTCTCTGGTTTTCCCTAACCAAACTGTCCAAAACACTCACTTGATTCTGTCAATCTGTCATGCCACCAGCGCCATGTTGGTTCCGTGGTTTGGCGTTTCTGGGTTTGACAAATTTTTAAAATCGATTTTCATTTCCATTCCTAAATTTTCCAATTTTCATTAGAAAATGCCTAGATTTTTATTTGATTCGTCGCCTATATTATTATTATTTTTTAGTAGTTTCTTGAAGGACTCCGTGTGATTCATCTAAATATGAAAACGAATGAAAATTAAAATATATCGCTTTCGCGCTTATTCAGAAAATAAGTTGAAAACTCATTATTTAAAAATTTAGGTTCTGGGTCGGTAACATCAATATTTGCACGTTTACCTGCGTCGTTACCGGCGGAAGTAAAATCTGATTGATTTGAATGATTAGAATGGATTCAAAATTCAAATACATTCTGTTAAAATTATAGTGCAATTAAATCAATATCAATTTCAATTGTACATTTTTAGAAATAGAATTTCAATTGCGCATTCCATTGCCAAGCAAATCTACTGAAAACATTATTCCATAATGATTTTCATTCAGTATATTATATTAGATCCTTCTGATTGATTGTACTGTAAGTACTTTTCAGTATTTTTACTACTTTATTCTATTAAGCGACGTTTACTTATTAATAAATATAAAAAGATATCTAATTCACTTATAATAGATATGACTTAAATCCTTTCGAGTTTCAATAATTTTAAAATACTTTCTTTCATTGGAATTTTACAAGTATCATGAATTTGGTCACATACTTAGAATTAAAGGTTGATTAGTGTATTAAATACAGTATAAAATTGATCTTAATTTAGTAAATTTCTTATTTACTTTTATATAAATCCTCTTTGTTCCGCGTGGACTATCACATCTGCAAGACGTTGTCTACCTTCAGGGGTCTTTATATTTTCCACTTTCCATACGTCGGCTATATCGACTTTATTTTCCCCTTCAATAACATCCAAATCAAACGAGTCCTCTTCTGATAACATACTAAATGGAACGGCCTCAAGTGCGAAAGTCAGTCCATGGATAAATTGCTCCTGCACCTAAAATATTATTTAAATAATGTTTTCAATTATAACTATTAGAAAAATCATTTCATTATTTTGATCTTGAAATTACCTCTTTTTGAAAAGTAGTCCAAGAATATAATTTCTCAGGATATGATCCAAGCAAAAGAATTGATTTTGAGAGTTCCTCGTGATAGATTTTCAAAAATTCATCGAAATGTTTGTCCCGTAATTCTTTATCTGTGCATGAATAAATCAGAAATGCAATGTCCAAAACAGGACTTACACACCTTGCCAGTTGAAAATCAAGCATCAACACTTGCATTTTATTTAATGCAATTTCTCGCACCAAAAAATTCGGAGCCCAGGAATCTCCTTGATTTATCACAGAAGTCGGAGCATCTGTCTTTTTGCACAATTCCACACTTTTAGAGTACAAATCTCCAAATTTGTAGGAATTGAATTTTTTTTCAGCTTCACTGCCTGGGTATTCTTTTAATAATGCATCCTTTGCTATTCTCACAGAATAACCCTGAAATTATGACGAATCTTGATTAAAAGATGATTTTTATTGTTTTTTCTATTAATTGCAATATAGAGTAGAATAGAAGTAATTTTAAAAAACTTCGGAAAGTTATGAAGTTCATAATCAGTTTTTGGTTTCCAAAAAAGTTACCACATATACTCACATGGAATCGTTTGTACCAATCCCACAACTCATCGGCAAAGTATGTTTCCTTCACTTTATTTTTCATGCTCTCAAATTCACTTTCATTTTGATCTTTGAAAGCCAGGGAAACTGCATGAAATCTTGCCATTGCTTCTATAATGTAGCAACATTGATGAAAATCCAAGCAATTTTGTCTCGTAACCGGTTTAAATCCCAAAGGAGTAACATCTTCCAAAACTATAAAGTCGTTTTCTCCATCTAGCAATGATGACAAACAACGAGGAATAGTTAACAATTGTGGCTGGCCTTTGCTTTTTATAAAGCTTTCGAATTTGGGAATGATCTGTTAAATGTTAATAGGAAATATTAAAATATCCTAAGAATCGTTGCCAAAAGTTTGAAGCATAATATTTAACATTTTTAACTTTTTATCAACGACCCAAAATTATATATAGAAGAGAGAATGAATAGTTTAGATTAACGAATATATATACCTCTTCATAAAAAGTGATTTCATTGTAGAAAAAATCAGCACTTCTGAATGTCTTCCTCCTTCCCAAATTCTTTGGCAATGATTTTACTACTAATTTTACTTCAATCGGCTTTCCTTTAACTTCTCCTTTGACAAGAATTCTACTAACAGTAGATAAATAACTGTCTCCTTTTGCAGTAGCTGCGCCGAAATTCCAGGATAAAATTTTCACATCTTGACTCTTTTCGTCTCCTGATGCCTTCGCTAAGACATCTTGTAGAGTTTTTTCAGTAAAACGGTCGCTCACTCCGATTAATAAATCCATGTTTCGACTCATCTCGATGCTGAGTTTAGAAGGCAATTGTTGATTTCTGTTAGAAGTTGCTGTATTTGTACTATGCTGAGACTTGTTTTGATTATATATATATAT
>JAUESI010000034.1:405056-420896 GCA_032275145.1 Synergus laeviventris
TGTTGTTGTTGTTGTTGTTGCTGGGCTTGTTGTTGGGCTTGTTGTTGGGCTTGTTGTAGGGCTTGATAATGTTCTACTTTTTGTTGGTGTTGTTGGTACTGTTGTTGTTGGAGCTTATCTGACTTTTCTCTAGCTTTTTCTTTGTCAGGGGAAAATCGGAACTTTTGCTTTCGATGTGCCAATGCCCAGGGTGGTGAGGATCTAAAAGAAAAAGTGAAAAACATTACAAATTATAAAAAATAAGCTAATGAGGTAATTTATTGATCTTTATAGGTTGAGGATCTTTTCAAATTACCTCAGGAGATCACTATCCGATGAAGAAGCAAGCTCTTTAGAAACGATGCAGTCTGTAGATCTGTGTAATGTTAATTCGTCACCACTTCCGCTTCCGTTTCCAGCTCCGCTAATTTCGGAGTCACTAGATTTTCTCCCACCCGGTTCGAGTCCTAGTTTTCGAACCCAATCGACACCTCCGTGGGGGCCAATGGTCAAATGATGACTGAAATTATCTCCACTCCCTGATGATTCTTGTTCACTCGTCAGCCAATCTCTTGGACGTCTTCCTAATTTACGCGATAAAATAAAATCTACATATTTATAAAACTGAAAGTCTGTAATTCCTTACAGACCTAGTAATTCTTTAAAATCAAATAAAATCTCTTGAAATTAATTCAAATCTTTTAAATCTTCAAATATCTTGAAATATCTTTAAATTATACTTAAAATCTCTTGAAAATCCCTCAAACTCTTTTGGATGCTTTTGAAGTCTATTAAAATTCCTTAAAATATTTTAAATTAATCGAATATAATCCCTTAAAACATCTTGAAAGTTCCTAAATAATTTTAAATCTCCTTTCAATCTCCCATGTTGATTATAATAATTGGGCTACCTCGTTCGCCTCCTGGAATGGAACACCTCGGTAAATTATGCAGGTCTCGAGAGCTTCCCAAATTGTTATCAGAAAGAAAAGGACTGCTGGTACCACTGCCAGTTCCAGGACTTCCAGCACTTCCAGGTGTTACCAGAGGTGGCGTTTCTGCGATCCTCGGAATCGACCCGGCGCTTGGCGTTGGTGGATTGCTCGGCGTCTGGGTGATTGATCCCAAAGTTGGTGTTTCTGGTCTACTATAAGCTGCCATCTTTTCTGATCTTTCAGATCCTATTTCGACTTCCTCCTCACATTCTCCGTCTGCTGGACTCACCACGAATCGCCCTGAGTTCGAGTGAAATTAGTACACAGAGGATGAGGATGGTGAAAAACGATAGGATGGGTTCGTTTAGGATAACGATCAGAATTACTGATCGTTTGCGATGGAATGAAATTAAATAAAGGATACGAGCTTTTAAGGAATGCTTTTCGAATTTGCTAGGTATAAATACTGTGGATTTTCTTGTTATTACCTATCACAGTCGCTGGTTGTTGATCTGGTGAAGGTGTTGAGGAAAGTCTTCTGACTGCTTCTCTCCTCAAAAACTCGACTTTGGCCATTTCTGTTGCTACCCAATTAGGGATGTCTGGTATGGCACAAATTATTATGAACCTAATTGCGAGCATGATGTGTTCCAAGGCCACGATGAGAAGAATTGTTTGAGTCGCTGACATTTCCGGAAACATTCGTTGAACCTGACCACTGAGACTGATCAGGGCACAGTTCACCAAAATGGCGACGAGGCCCATAGCTTCCATGGCATTCTATAAAAAATTAACGTTCTTAGACTTGTCGGAATCCTTCAAAACATCATTCTTAAAGAATGAAACTAGGGCGAAAAACAGTTTTGAAGATATTTTTAGCATTACTTACTTGCCACGTTCCAATATTTGACACTCTACGTCCAAATGGTCGTTGGAGGACGAAACACAATTTGAAAGCATCTCCCCGGAGTTCCAATAGATTTCCCAACAAAGCGGCTAATGCTGCTAATGGGAAGGCAGAGGAGAAGAGGATCACGTATCCAAGTTGAGAAAGCATCTCCAAATGTTCGGAGAATGCACCATCGTACTGTACAAACCAAAACCCTTTCTCATCCTTTTGCTATTGCACTTCCATTGTGTTCTGTTTTAGATCGAGAGTCACAGAATTTCAATTTGTTTGATAATATTTCATATTACTACTAAACCAATATCAGATAATTCAAAATTTTTAAGCAATGAAATTCGGTGATTCCAATATGTATATTGTGTCAATGTTTTTGTGTACACTTAGACATCACAAAGGACAAAAATACTAAGTAAAATAAAAATATGCTCAAAGGGGACAATTTATTGTTATAACATCATCTTTAAAAAAAAAGGACGACAGTCAACGACCATGAATAATGTTGAATGAAGGGATCATTACCTTTTTGTATGGGATCTGCACTTCGTCGATGGAATCGGTGAAAAACGGAACAAAAATTATTTTTAATCTGCAAAAAGGAACGATAAAAAAACACAAGACGACAATGATTTGGTTTCTTTTCCAAAAATTTGTCGAAATAATAAAATGAAATTTTCCTATCAGTGGGTTTGGTCAGAAAATAATTGATATACCATAGCATTGACATGCACATTAAATCAGCAGTGTGCAAAAATTATCTGATTGGATGCACGAGGCCGAAAAATAATTCTCTCTTGAAACAGTCGTCCTTTTTAAATCTTTATATTCTTACATTTGAAACGACCGTTTCAAGAGGTTATAAATTAAGAAAATGGAAAAGAATCAGCTAAGTCTAGACCAAACCTTGAAAGCAATGTCACTAAGTAGAGAATTAGTAGGGTGTCCTACTCTGTAGAGAGAACTCTCCAGTTCAGCTTGGCTAACGTTTCTTTTCCCTTTTTCAACTTCAGTTTTTTCGTCCTTCTCGCTTTTCTCGTTCTCGTTTTCTTTTCTCGTAGTTTCCTTTTCCACCTCCGGTTCTCCAGGTGGTCTCCTAGCTTCGCTGGGACTTAGGGCACCAAAAAGTTCGAAGCTCAATCGGGCGAGACGTAACTGTTCAATCAAATAGGGCACAGCAGATTCCTTCAGATTTCCTATAACTTGTCGAGCAATCAAGAGCGCAGCCAATTGCTGAAAGTGAGAAAAGAATCTCCTTTTCATTAGATGATTAAATTACAATTAGAGTAGGATTTAAAATAATTTAAATAATTACCTCTTTGAGTCTCTCCTGATCTTGCAGATAAAATGCGATGTAGAATAGAGAGAGGAAGGAATTAACGAACTGGAACTAAAATAACAATTTTGGGATAGTAAAGATGTACAAAATTCGATTATTATAAAGGTAATTAATACGATGAACATTTAACAGTTATAGCAACGTGTGAAGAATATATCAAATGGACGAACAGTTTATCTATATTATATAATTTTGAAAGAATTAAGTTTTTAATTTATAGAATTAATCAAAAGGTCAAGCTTATATATTTTTTTCAGCTGTGTTAGATAATTTGTGCGTCCTTTCTTTTATTCGAGTACGTAAACGATTGACAAGTAAACATTATAAGCCGGACGATCCATGCAGCAATATATACCATAGCTAGCCAGTGAATACAGTGAATAATGTACCATATATCTATAATCTAAAAACGAACAAAAGCCTTTTATCCTAATAAGTTGAAGCTTTTGGAATCGTCTCTATTTCGAGACACATCCATCCTCTAAATTGATTCTTATTAATTTTTAATACTCATAAATCTGTGAATAAATGTATAAATAAATATTTCACTCATTGATTTGATCTTGGAAATATATTGAATTATATTGTGTATAGCCAATGATCATTTAATCAAAAAATTAAATACTTTTAGTATGCGACAGAAATTAAAATAAAAAAGCAATAGTGAGAAATAAGAAATTTTGATGATTTTGGGGAGGTTTCGCTTTTTGGTAATTATTTTTCTTCCACTTTAAAAATTTTGTTTAGAGGAGGATTAGATAACTCTGGACTGCTGCAACTAATACGAAACCTAAACGTTGATAATAATTATACTTCTTTTAACAACTCAAAATTGAAATTTATTATTATTACCAGTGCGACCTTGTAGATCAGATGATTCTCGTACTCGGTGTCAAGACGATAGTTTTCTGCGTCCAACACACAAAAATTATAGATGCTAGATCTACTTTAGAAACGCGATAAACTCTATTAATTAAAACACTCTGTTCTCAAAAATCTTTAGTACCCATGCTGCACTAATTCTTATATTTTTGACATCACAAGAAAAAATACCTACTGCATTGATAGGACAAGTATTATGTATGTATTATCAAAGTTTAGAAAAGAGTTTAGAAATAATTAAAAGAATTTAAATATAGAAGTGCAGGATAGGTTTATTAATCTACTCTTTATCCGAAAAATGTTGCTTTTTAATTAAACTAAATTACTTGTGAAAATTAAAATTTACTAACTAAAGGCACCAGCAATTTAGAGTAAAGTTTTATCCCTAGAGGAGATAAAAAAGCAAAGCGATAAAAAAAACCCTAAAAGTACAATAATTGTTTCAATAAAATTGTAACAATAGATTTTCTAAACGTGCACTGTTCAGTTTAAAAATTTTCAGTAAACGAAACCCTCAATGTAGAAAAAGGTCTTAATTAATATACGTAATTAAGAAAATTGGCTCAATTGGGGCATTTCTACCCAAGATATTCGATAATTAAAATTAACTTAATTGTTAACGAGGATCTTTGGCTGAAAATAGTCCTATTATATTTACACGATTCATAATTTCTTCTGGTATTAAATTTTGTAAAGGAGACATACCCAAATCGTTCAACCAAACGGCGACTTTAAAGTATGCCTCGTCCATTAGAGCGATTACTACAGCGAGCAAAACTTTCGGAACATAACTCAGCCAAAAGCCATATCCGGCAGCTTCCAAACGCGCATCCCACCAGTCCTGAAGTCATAATAAAAAATGGTAGATTCATTGTTTAATCCACTGAAACTCGCAACATATAGTGTTTTAATTTCTTTAGCGTTTCCTAAATCAGTACTTGACATTTTTTTACCTGTATTTGAAAACTGAGAATCATGACGATGAATACGAAGAATAAGCAAATGGCGATGATCGGAACGCTTACAAAGTATCGAAACACGTTTCTTCTCCATCTTGGATACGTTGGTTCCAACCTCCCAGTTACTGATGAAATTTCTAAAGTCCCCTAAAAATCAATTTAAAAAGGACGTACTGGCAATAATATCTCAGCACCTACTTCCATTAATTGAAAAGCGAATGAAAATAGGATTCTCTGTCTCATAATTCAGAAAAAAACGTTTCTTACCGTAAAAAGGGGTCTTGGCTCAAGTAATAAATCATCTCGCTGATCGAAAGTGCCCCACCTGTAGGCTAATTCTGCACCTCTGCGTTTCCAAGTCTCCAAATACACGGTTGCCCAAATTACATTAAAAATAGAGAATAAGACATAGGCTACATCCTCCACCGCTTGGTTCCTACCGATGATGCCGACCTTGAAAAATATTCAAAATTAGTAGAATGTTGTTTTCCCTGCTGGAAGTAAAGAGATAGAAATCCTCTAGCTATCCTTTATATCTCGCTCCTATCTATCTTCTATTCCTATCTCCATTTAAATTCACAAATATCGCCTATCTCTTTCAATGGCACTTATCTATCTCTATATATCTTGTGCCTATTCCAGTCTATCTCTTTCTATCTCCTTGTCAATCACAATTCGCAGCTAGGGATAGGAAGATATATATATATATAATATATATATATATATAATAGATAGAAAAGTTCTATCTCTTTCTATCTCTTTACTTCTAGCAGGGTTCCTCAAACAATTAATTCAAATTTACATTAGTACATTAGTTAATTGCTGATTGGTTATTCGAATATTGTGTTAGCATTTCTCGAAATTATGCTCTCTATACTTAAGTTATGGTCCTTGAGATTCAAAATCAATTTGCAGTAAACCTCTCTCTAGAATACTTCGTTATCTCCGACAATAATCTTTATGCTTACCCAGTATATGACACCCACTGCAGCTGGAACGATAAGGGCGGTGGTGTAGTGTCCTAGCCATGCGAAATACATTGTAATTTTCACTCCAAAGTATTGACAAATCGAGTCCAAGGGCTGCGGACTCAAAAAAGCCCGAACCCATGACTTTTGTAACTTTTCTAGGGCAGGTAACTCGTGAAGTGGGAAGACCTGATTATAGTTTTTTACATAAAAAGCATTAGAAAATATAACAATCGTAATATATCTAACATAAGCTTATAGAACATTAGAGTGTTAATTAAAAGTAGTTTCTAATGTGTGGAACGCTAACTTTCGTAAACCACCACAAAGGGTATGCAGTAAACTTGTTATCGCTAATTAAGTGAATTACTAATTAAACTCTGGTTACAATTTAGAGAACCGAGATTGAATTAAATTATTTTCGAAATATATTACAGATATGCAATCAGAAATAGTAGACTACAGAAATTGATAAAGCATTTCAAAGCATAAATTGGTAGCGTAGGTGTATTCGTGACGTAAATGAAAATAATTTATATCCAATAATTTAACAAAATAATTATATTTAATTGTATGCAAACTTTTACAGTTCGTTCCATAAGGAAGTGTACGGCAAAAGTCTCTGAAAAAAACACTGCAGATAAATCATTGTTATAGTTTGAAAGTGGAAAATTTAAAGATGAAAAATTGAAGACATAGTGATCAAAATTATTTTTAAAACTTTCAACAATCATGGACCGAATGTGCATAAAAGAATCTTTAAAATAGTTACTTGCAAAAAAAGGAAATAGAAAATAGTGAAAATCTAAATGACGACTGTTGTGAGCAGTTCATTTTTACTATATTTTTTTATAGAGATATCGCATTTAAAGCTAAACAAGTTGTGAAAGTTTCACTAGCTTGGTTTACAGTTTAAAGCCAGTGATTCTCCTTTTTCAAACAATAACAATAATTTACATATACCTATTTTGTAGTTTTCATTGTGGAACGGACAATAGGTGCATTTTGATGGTAAAATATTGAACGTACTGTGTGGGAATACGTATGGAATTTATGTACATATGAAAGTAA
This sequence comes from Synergus laeviventris, assembly GCA_032275145.1. Taxonomy (NCBI): domain Eukaryota; kingdom Metazoa; phylum Arthropoda; class Insecta; order Hymenoptera; family Cynipidae; genus Synergus; species Synergus laeviventris. Next base: position 412,091 of record JAUESI010000034.1, read on the forward strand.
AATAGAGAAATTGAAGAGAGGCTTTGGCACCTGTGATATTATGCCTGAGGATAAGCATTTCGGAATGATTGCTTGTCCATCGACCATTTTAAGGCCAGGAAGGCTGTGCAGATCGTGCGGACCAGCCCTCAATGTGTGCAGAAGGTGCAAAACGAGGGACTGTCGCTCCTGAGTTGTGAAGAAACGAGTCTCGTCATCGCTACCTTCGAAACATGCCGCTTCGGATCCGACGAATTCCTTTAGGCCGCCACCGAATTCCTTTCGCAAGGTCTTTGGTAAATGAACTTCTTCAGCAGCTTTTAGAAGGCTGAAATTGCGATGACCTATATCACTATTTAGGGCTCATTTAAGGCTAATTTAATGCCATATTGCAAAATTTAGATCTCCACGTTTTTTTATAAAAAAAAAAACTATTTGCACTAGCTTATAACGTTAGGCTAGTACCATTAATTAACGCATTTTTGATAATGCAATAATTTTGTGTTCATTTAATACTTCCGAAATACCATGAGCAGTTTTAAAATTTCCAAATTTCCAGGAAGTTGACATCGACATTTTTATTTTCCCAAAAACAATTTTGTCTTGAATTGTGTTTTATTGTTCTATTGTGCTGCAAAAAATTTGTTTGGCCATTGTTTTAGTTTTCAAAGCTAAAACCATAAGAAACCCATGCTTAGGACATTTATTTAGCATTAGGCTGAACACCCACAGACCTAATTTTTCAAGAAATTGTTTTAAAAATTAGGACAAAATTAGTTATAAATGAATGTGTTAATTAATTTTTTAACCACACTGAAAAAAATGTCTGCGAAATATTCAATTAAGTCATGTGTTGACTGGAAAGTAGTAAATCTAACTAATTTCTTATTTAAACCAATCATTATTACTTGATAATTCGAGAGCCTTAAATTATGGCATTAGCAAAATTGCGTTAATTAATTTTTTAACTAGTTTTATAATATGGTGGTGCTAGTTTAACGTTGAGCTAGTGCAATCAGCCTTTTCTTTTATAAATTTTTTAATTCTTCATACCTTTCAAAGTTCTCTAAATTGGACTTATTGTTAGTGTTAGCCACATAATACGTATATTGATCCGTGGACAGAAAACCTTGAATTTATTTGATGAACGCAAATTTTCAATACCTTTAATTCTTGTATTTAACAAAAAATTTTAATTTTCTTGAAATATAGCTGTCATTTTCAGTTCTGTGAACTCAAGTATAAATTTAAATATAGTGTGAAATTGAGCGAAATCGAGCAAAATTGCTATATGCACTGTGCAGTCGAGAAAATTTTCAACTGATTTCAACCTTGTGTGAAATCGAGCAAATGTTAACTCCAGGAATATAGTCAAGCAAACATTCAAAGCTGTTAAAGTTCATGGAAAAATGTCGAAAGTTAAATGTTTTTAATTTTTAAAAGCTACTTAAGTCGAACGTTTGTATATTTATGTAGATGTCTCGAATTTTGAAAAGTTTCGATCATGAAAGGCTTTGAAGATGAAGACACCTAATTTAAAGTCCCTCAGACATTCCAGACATCCAAATTTTAATATTCTGTATTTTTAAAAACAGCTTTGAATACTTTTAAAGTGTCAGATGCATACGAATTTCAATCTCTGACTTTTGCAGTTCAAAGGCATCTTACTGAAACATTTTACAGTTTAGATTCATAGAGACTAAAGTACACATTTGCAACTGCATACTTATTAATTTAAGGAAAATCCAGAAGAAAGCATGAGTACATATAACTCCTAAAAGAATCATACTTTGATTTTTAAATTATTATAATATCTTGAGTAAAATATAATTAACTTGATAACATATATTTGTAGACTTACACGGGAAAGGGAGCTGTTAGGTAAAATCCATAATTGTCAGACGACGCGTGATGTCGCACGTGCACTACTAATCCTGGAGTTCCAGCTCGAAGACGACCCAGAAGCCACATTAGGGTTTCGTCGCTGGCTCCACTCGGGAACATCATCACGACATCGCATTCCTGAACAAATATCAAGGATAATTAATCGGGATCTGGAAATTAGTTCCTCCCACGAATAGTAATGAGAAAAGTATTAAAGAATTTTCGTTCAATTTTAATTTAACATTAACTGCAATTAACTTACGCGTGCAAAAATTTGGATGGACTTCTGGTGGGATCCTCACCAGTTTTTCGTAGTTCTAGTGTGGGCCTGGTCTGAAAAACTGGCAAGGACCCCACAAGGCGCATCACGCTTTCATTGATAAAAACCCCAAGTATAGGAAAAACTAATCAATACCCCATCAAGATTAAAAAATTAGTCTTGGATTCATTATTTGTAATGTTTGATTACTTAACTAGTTAATTTTCTGAACTCGAAAATATATTCACGTAATCCAGAAATCTGAAGCCACAAAAGTTTTTCACCCCATTGGTTGGATTTCTTTTCACTGCCTGTACTTGAAAATCGAGATCAGAGCCGCCTACTAATTGGAATGAATTTGAAGCGATTTCAAAATTTCAAAAGACTTCAGGGGAGTTTCAAAATTTTAAAATAATACAAAAATTTGTTAAATACTTTAAATGATATTCAAAAAATTTGCTTTGAAGTGATTCTAGGAGATTTAAAATAATTTTAAGAAAATTTAAGTGATTTTAAGGAATTTAGAGCGATGTCAATAGATTTCATGTGATTTTAATGAATTTAAAAGTAATTTCAGAAGAATTCAGATGAGTTTCATGTAATTGAAAAATTTTGTAAAGTATTTTGAAGGATTTTAAATGATATTCAATAATTCTAATAGATTTTAAGAGATCTTCAAAGAATTTTCAAGAGCTTTCACAAGATTTAAAAAATTTCAAGACAATTTAAAGGACTTTAAGAGATTTTAAGGTATTTTAAAAAATTTTAATGACTTTCAAGTCTCAAGTAATTTCAAAACAAAAAATATTTCTAGATTCTTTAAAATCTGTTAAATCTCTTGACATTTAAGGATTTGCAAGAAATTCCAAAGATGTCAAAATATCTGAAAGGATTTAAGAGATTTCCAATTATTTTAAAGAATTCCAAAAAATGTTTAAAAGATGCAAGATTTTAAAGTAATTTAAAAACAAAAAATGTTGTAAATTCTCTATTTTTACTTGATGTTTGGGTTTGACGTGAAAAACTCTTCAATGTCCTGTTTCATTATTAATAATATTCCAGTTTTATTACATTATTATATTATTATTGATATTAATGAGATATTACTTCTATATCGTTTCCCTACAAATGCGTAATTATATATAAATATTTTTACTAAAAATAGAAATCCTGACCAGGGCCTCATCAGCACCCTATTTTAAATAGAGCTAAATGGGGTAATTTCTGCACGGGTAAATCAACCATCAACTTAAGACTCCTATATTAATTGAATGAACAAAATTGAAAGTAAAATGTAAGAGATTGACAGTCGAATAACACGTTATTGTTTGCAAACAATAAATTAAATGCTCATTAAATATTTGTGAGGATTAAGTGTAATGCTCGAATAGCATGCAGTATGGGCGATATTTCAACTATTTTAATCCAAAGCAATGCCGTTTATGAACGTAAATATTTCAATTCATTTTACCGATTTACGTTAATTCTGCTTAATTCTCTAAGGCGATCGGGGAAAATTGAACTCAATTTAATCCCTTCCTTGATATAAAATGATCAACATTTCATTATAGATTCAATCTTGCAGGCTTCCAGCTTCAACATTTTTCTTTAATTTTGCAACTGAAGAGAAGGTCGTAGTATATTTTTTCATCGACTCTGTCATCAGATTGTACGACGTCATACATATTCTTATGTAAATAAAAGAAGTATGTAGAAAAAAGAGTTTCTCTTTCTTGGCTCCGGAGGTTGATTTTTGCGTAATCGGAGGTTCAATACGGCTCCTGAATTCTGGCACTAGAGGTTACATTATTCTGGCCAGGGTCCAAATTCTACTGCCTATGTGTAAGCGCTATTCAGTTGCACGCCTGACCTACTCGATCCTTTACTACTGCCCTAACGGTGACTTCCGAAGTGCTTAAACCATAATCGCCACGGCCTCCGATTATATTCACGTGTATTATGTAAGATGTATATACATTGTACATATACACACTTTCACCCTACACTTTCGATTAAACCGCGATAAACACTCTCAACAATCTTCTGCATTCATCTAGTTGACCTAGTTGTTTACTTTAAATGCGTGAAATATTAAAAAATTTCCAAGGAGAGTAGTTCATTTTGTTATCCCATATATTATTATGCACATGCATTAATAATTATATGCTCGCACTTAAATGTCCGCTTTATACAATACACTTTGTAAAGAACAAAGGCTACATTGGAATTCGCATTCTCTGTATTGTCTTATTAATTATTTAGAAATATGGAACACTTCCCGTTGTTCTTTTCGTACTTGTCACTTGAAAGAAGTAGATAATATTATTTTAGATATAGAATCAAGCTTTTCAATAAAGTGGGCTTATGCGACTCGTTGAAATACAATGCATGAAATATGCTTTCATTGAAATCATGAGAAGCTTTCGTCGCTTAAATTCGCTAATGTAATTAGTGAATTAATGTCACAAATTAAATGCTTCGCCATATCTTGCCTATATGAATATTTCATTTTGAGTGAGTGGATCATTGTCATACGTGTTCCATTTTCTTCATCATTTCTACCAATTTAGGGCCATTAACCTCCTATCTCTACGAAAGTAACTTAGTCTTTAGCAAAAATCGATTCTGTTTCTTTTTGTGTTTATAGCGAGTTAAGTTATCCAATAACAGTTGTTCAATTGAAGGCCTACTAATTAATGAAAGGTGTGTTTGTTTTGTTAATTAGGCACATGGCGTCAACCATCTAACGAGTATTTCAAGCGAAGAAGTCGAATCAATATCCAGACAAAAGTTAATAATAGGGACGAAACTCAAAGCTCTTGAATCACTCTGTGTGCTGAGATAATAATTCAGGAACAGCTATACCTCTTTTAACAGGCTGATGTCTGCAAAATGTGGATAAGGTGCTTTAGCATCGAAAATTACTCTCTTGTCTTTGACTGAATGAGCTTCATTTATAATTTCACCTAAAATTTCAATGTTAAATATGGAAGATGAGAAATTTATTTAATACGATTACAAGAGTTGTTTAATAATGATCGTTCCCAAGGCTGAGGAATATTTTGGATGGTTTTTAGAACACTTTTTTAATTTTGAGGCTGTCCAAGTTTAAAGGGCTCGCATTTTAAGCCCTCAAAGGCTTTTAGTTTTTAGGCCTTGGAAGTCTTTGTATTTTCGAAAGCTCTGTAGCTGAAAGGTTCTATTTTAAACCAAAATGAATGTCAAAGAGCCTTGTTTTAGAAAAAATAATGCTAATTTTTGTTAGTCCTTTAAGTTATGAATTAATTTTGAAATTGTAGAATTACCAATATCTACTTTTTTGGAATGAAGTTTAAATGAAGAAACACCGGTGTGAGTGTTTAATTAAATCAGTTTGGACGATTTTAGAAATGCTGAGTATGCGAGATAGCAAAAATTATGAACACGGAGGTGCGCGGTTCCTTGAGAGATAATTTTGATGAACGGTTGAATAAACGACATCATGCGAATGCAAAACACAATTTTATTGTGGTGGTCGTTAACTTGTTATATGAACGATATTTATTGCAACAACGCGATATATTTTCGACAATAGACGCCAGAAATTCAGAACGAAAATGCGGCAAATCAAACTAATATACATCGGGAATATTAATGACCGACCCTTTTCTATATACAAAATCGATAAACAGCGAGGGAACGATTTTTTTTTCCAAAAGAAAAAGCGCTAATCGCTTTATAATTGATTTAAAATATGTCCAAGAGAATAAAAGAATCTAGATTCTTTTATTTCGTGGAAGTCATTTGAAAGATTTTCCTTGCCTAATTATAGTAATTTTTTAGGTTTATTATCAGAAGAGAAATGAATTACGAGATTTTAATGATCTTTAAGTAATCAAAACGGATTTTAATGATAATTACTAACCTGAGTAGGAACCTTTTGGATCCAGAGGCGGCGGGGGGTCATTAAATGGCCTGTACATGGTATTTTTCGTCTTAGTAATCGTGATGCTGAAACAAAAAAATTTTTTGTATTATATTAGAATATTGTAATAATTTAAATGATCAAAATGATGTTCATTCAAAAAATTAAGATCGATGTCTTAACAAATAATAATAGTATTTCAAGGGATATTGTATGACATGAATCAATTTAAAAATATTACCGAAATATTTGAAGCGATTTTAAGGAATTTAAGGAGATTTCAATAAATTTAAAATGATTCCAGGGAATCTAAAAGGATTTTAAAAAATTTCAAAACAGTTAAAATATATCAAGATTAAAAGTGAATTTAAAGAACCTTACAACAATTTCAAAAGAACTCAGGGGAGTTTCATGAGTTTAAAGTAATTTAAAAATTTTGTTTAGTTTTTCAACGGATTTCAAACGATAATAATGTATTTTAGAGGATTTTCAAAAGATATCAAGATTCCAAGTGATTCTAGGGAATTTAAGAGGATTTCTTGTGATTTTAATTAATTCAAAGCGATTTCAATAGACTTCAACTGAAGAATTTAATATTTCAAAATATCAAGATTTCCTAAAGGATTTCAAGAGAGTTTAAAGCGATTTAAACAGATTTCAAGTGATTTTAAAGAGTTTCAAGAGTTTGAAGTAATCCAAAAATTTTGTTAAGTTTTTCAAGAGATTTTACAGAATTTGAAGAGATTTCAAGTGATTTTTGGGAATTTAAAATGATTTCGAGAGACTTCAAGTGATTCTAAAGAGTTTTTAAGGAATTTGAACAAAATTCAAAATAGTTTCAGGATTTTCAATTATTTAAAAATATCTGTAAATATTATAAGGGACTTTAAATAATAATAAACAATGTTTTAGTCTTTTTTTAAAAAATATTTGAAAATTTAAGAATTTTCAAGAAATTTCAGAGTTATCAAAAATGTAAAAGGATTCAAGAGATTTGAAGTGATTTTAAGGGATTTCAAAATATAAAAAAAAGTTTCAAGATTTTGAAGTAATTTGAAAACAAAAAATGTTTTTAGATTCTGTAAAATATGTTACAATAGTTTTAAGAGATTTAACAGATATTACTACTATATTGCTGCACCCTAAAGTCCTAATTATTATACATTTAAATATTTTTATTCCAAATAGAAATCGCGACCAGGGCCTCGTCAGAACCCCATTCTAAATAGGGCTAAATGGGTCAACTTCTAGATGGGTACTTTACTCTCTTTCTAGTTCTTGGCTCGCTTCATCTTTTATTTCCTATAGAGATGTTTTAATGTAAACACATGCCAAATAATATATAAGTATTTATTCGTCTCTATAACTTGACACTTTGAGTGGATGAGAATAAGAAGTTCATAAAGGCTACTTTCGAATCATATACGATACGTTATCTACTTGTCAATGCGCCAGAACCACTCCCTCCTCTTCACCATACATATCCACGACTTCTTTTTTTTTATTTTATCGAACGACCCCGATCGTTGTAAGTAGAATATCGAAAGATATCTCTGCTTACTGAGATATCTTCACACCAATTTTACACCAGATAAAATAAACAAAGTTATTTTACTTAATTGAAATGCAAAGAATGTGTCCTTAAATGACGATGAAGGGTTAAGAAAATCCCTAGAGTTAGAGGGAAAAGCTTTTATCTCTAAGAGCTTTCTTCAATTCAATTCTATTTATTTTCCCTTTTCATCTTAGATGCTTTTCGTAAAATGATATCGTTTCATGAAACCACTTGAAACTTCCTGGAAGTAAAGGAGTTTTTTATAGCATAAAATAAGAAATTTAAATTTAAATTAGTTTAGAGTCATTTTGAAATTTTTGTAAAGGTGAATCCGAATATATAACTTTCGGGATGATTGTCCTTTCAGTAAAACGGCAAAGGAATATGAATTACCGTCAACGTAACTCTTAAAGTTTTTAATTCATCAAACAGATGGTATGAGTAAGTGAAACTAGGTGAGTTTGAAAATAGCCTACCCTACCCTTAATAATTACGAGTTGATATCACCCTGTGAGACCAGAGAGTCTTTTATAGAAGCTGCTAACCAGCTGAGAAACCATGACAAATCTTTAGTACTTCCGCAATTCTTCATAACTTCTCAAGATAAAAGTACTTTTAAATGTGCGTTAGTTTAATTTTATGTTTCAGACACAGAACATTTAAACTTTCAACGATGTTTACAAAAGCAACATAATAAAATAGGATTATTTATTTTCTCTAAAACGAAATTTCGGTACAATTATTAAATTATACATTGCTTATTAAAATCACAGCTCACTATTTACGGTGATACTTAGTTATTGAGCGATTTAGTGTACAATGTATATAATATCCATTATTTATTCTTCTTTTATATTGCTTTGTGCTTATCTTGACATGTAAAGTAGAATTTTATTTCGCACGCTTACATACTGTTACCAACTGTTATGTTATTCAGTAGTTAGTTCTGGCTTTCATATTTTCTTTTTCATTGATCGCAAAGTCGTTGTACTAGATATTATACTGCACTACATTTTACTAAGTAGAATATAAAATTGCAATAGGTGAACAAACACGACTCTGCATTCTTTAAAGCAATATAAAAATTTTATTTAAAAACTATTTTCGCAAGAATAAACAGAGTACAGGGATATAAATAAATATAAATATAAATGAATATCCGGGAATTTTGAATTTCCTCATTACTGAGTGTTTGCGGACTGAACTTTTTATGAAAGTATTATCA
>JAUESI010000034.1:420996-439850 GCA_032275145.1 Synergus laeviventris
TATAAAAAAGAGGTAATAATTATATTGAAACAAATGGTTTTAAGGGATTTTTTTAAGAATTTCAAAATAATTTACGGGAGTTTCATGATTTTAGAGTAATTAAATTTTTTCAAGTATATTTCGAAGGATTTTAAATGATACTAAAGAATTTAAAAGAATTTTCAAAAGATTTCAAAGCGATGTTAAGGACTTTAAAGGGATTTCAAGAAATTTACGGTGATTCTAGGGAATTTCAAAGGATTTTACGAAATTTTATAAGATTTTCAAGGATTTTATAAGGATTTAAGTGTTCTAAGGGATTTTTAAAGATATAAAAAAATTTCAAAGAATTTTCAAGAAATTACAGTTGTCAAAATATGTGAAAGGATTTACAAACTGTTGTTATCTTTTGAAATTTCTTTACATCTTTAATTGTTACAAAGTTATGAAAGATATATAGTCATAAAATGTAGTGTAATAATAAGTTTCATGAAAACCTGTTTAAAGTTTCTAGAAATATATGTCCGTATTTATCAATAATACACAATATTAGATACATTTTTTATATATATAAAGATAACCATATCTTTTTTCTTTGCATAAATAATTATGTGGAAAATGTCTGGAATGCCTTATTTGTACCGGATGTTTGGGTTTAACGTGGAAAAGTCTTCAATGTTCTGATTTATTATTAACAATATCTTAATTTTATTACATAATTGTAAGGTGGGAATACCAATGTAACATTGGTATTCAATGAGATGTTACTACTATAACTTTGTCCCCTAAGTGACTAATTATATAAAAAGAATTTTATTGAAAATAGAAATCCTGATTTATTATGTATTTTTTACCTTTTTAAAATTTAACCGAATAATAAGAGTATTTAAATTTCATCCTATCTCTTGAGAATCATTAATAAAAAACTTTTAAAATCCGTAATGAGAATAAAACTCTATATTACTTAGTGTATGCAAAAGTAAATTAATTAACTTCTCTTTAACTTCTCTGAAGAAAAAGAGGTACACATATTTCGTGACTACGGTGTATTATCTTTAGAAGATTGCCAATATTTTAAAATTCATGTTTCAATCGAGACCTTAACATGCTTTAAGTTTAGTATGATTAAACAAATTGCTTTAGAATCAATTTATAGTAAATTTAAAACTATTCATAACTGACAAAATATTGTATAAAATACAATCATTTCTTCCTATAATTGAATTTTTTTCAATAAAGAAAAGAGGACATACTCTCATGAGATATGTTCTATCTTTTTTTTATAAAAGTACCATATATCAATGAAGTCAAAGACATAAATTACGATCAAAATGGACCAAGTTGTAAATTCGTTGTAAAAAAATCCTAGAAAGCAGAGTATAACTGAGTTTTACAATTGCCAGATCACTCTCGTAAAATACTCTAGAACCTCTAGAATCAGCAAATCCTCGTTCCTTTCCTTTTTCCTTATTCTCTCTACTTCTCGAGCTCGCTTCCTCCCAGGAGGTTTAAAGTGTTTTACACCCGGCAGAAGAAAAATTGTAACCCTAAATTTCTCTTCGCCGAAGATCGACTCACCCTTGTCTAGGGTCTCTTTGGCCGCATTTATGACCTTTCTTCGTCTGAGGCCGTCGCCCGTCACTGTCTTGTCATTGTCACTGACCGCGCACTCATTCGTGCCAACATTTTCGTTATCAGAATTGATCGGGTCGGTAGCAGCGGGGGACCCCTCGCCGCCTGGCATAATATCCCGATTTTAAGGACCGTAGTCCTTTACCGAGGACTCTTGCGCTTCGACTGAAGAGCAGACGATGCCTCTGGCGTTGCTGTCGACCACCCTCTCACCCTCTTTTCCCCACCCTTTCACCACCGCAAGAACTACCAGCAACCCTCTGAAATCCACCCCTAAGAACAGGGCTTCGCGAAACGTTACGCCATCTGAGAGAAAATCGACAAACTAGGGATCTGATCGATCCTGGACTTTATTAACCTTTCCAGTTTAGGGATCCGAGATATATATATATATACTATATAGATAGATATATGCGATATATGTTTCGAGATTTATTGAGATTTCTAAGGAATGGCTTATTTTTGGTTAATCAAATACTAGAAAACCCGTGAGGAAATTGCCCTATTTAGCACGGTTTTACTAATTATATTTTACTATAATTCCAACCTTTATCGGGTAAAAATAGGGAATCCCCTAAAAATATGTACACTTCATTATTTCTGCACGGACTATTTGAATTTCATGATCTTGAATTATTGAATGTGGTTCTATATTATTCCAGTCACGACAAAAAGATCTCTTTAGACGATATCTTTATATTTCAAATGTCGTGTCTAATATTCAGGAACAGAAAATAACGTTGTCCGAATTCCTTGCATATTTTACTTCCAGAGATAAAAAATGAGCCACTTATAAACTACGTTTCAGTTTAGGGAGGAACATACAAGAGAGAAATAAATAGAAGTTAATATTGGCAATGACTTAAATTAGGACTTTCTGGGGTAAAAAAACGTATCCTAATGTCGTAGACAAATATCCGATTGCAAATGATTGTGCTTCAAAATATATCTTCATGTTTTATTTTTCTATAAATATAATGATATATAGTTTCTGTGGAAATTCCCTTATGTATAGATATAAATTATGTATTCCCGCTACGGTTATACAAGTTCTTTGTACTTGTACTCCCACTGCAACGGGCCAATTTCTCGACTTTGTCTTTAGTTGCATGATTTATTTTCCTATGTTTAATGTTTCTATTCCATTCGTCAAAAAAGATTTAAATATGTATAAAGTGAGTTTTTTTAGGGAATTCTACCTGATGGAAAATTTCTATGACCAAATTTCAGTTTTATTATTTCATTTCCTTCCAAAATTGAGATTTACATACACATATTGTTATAATTTTCCCAATTATAGATCTCCTTCTTCTCATATTAGTATTTAATTAAAAATACTATTTACGATTGTTCGTGTATAGATTCCGTTATTATATTGCCTTCACATGCAGTGGTTTGCTTGAAACAACTTAATTAACCACCTGCTTAGCAATGCGATTAAACACAGCAGTAAATATAGGTCGAATTTGGTCGCACAATTCATTAAAGCAGAATTTTTTAATTAAGCATCATGATAACAATCTACTGAAAACACGAGATATCACTTTAACTTGATTATGCTCATTTAGCATCTGAATGTAAATGCTTCGAGCAAACATAATTAGTTGCCCCTTAGAGAAATCTACCTTTCCCGTCAATTTTCTAGGCAATTTCAACGCTTTTATGAAAATTTATATAAAAACGTTATTATTCAAAAGATGTTGTCTCCTTGAGCTAATGGAGTTCTCAGGATCAGTGGCTTGTAAAGAGGTGAAAAATAGGAAATCCACTTTATTCTCATATATATATATATATATATGCGCATGTGTGTGTGTATGATAAGCCGGTGAATGGCACAATACCCAGGGCATCGATCTTCGAACAATAGTTTTTCGGTGCCTGGCAGTCCGTAGAACTTTTTGTTTATGATATTTATCGGAAATCGATTTGTCAAAAATGTAAATGACTTATTGCTCCATTTGTCCTCAGTAATTAATTATTTATCAATTTTACTTACCGTTCAAACCAGGATCAACGCATGTCCGGGAATTTAGCATCATCAACTTAAATTTGCAAAACAATTTAAAAAACTTCCCTAAGACACTTTTCGCTCAGAATTATATTATCAAAATTAGATCAACTTTTTAAAACTTGTAATTAGTTTTTGTCCCAAAATTTTCGAAAAAGTTGATAAAGTGTCTTATGGAGGTTTTGTTGTGCTAGGCTAGCACAACTTTTTTTCTTTGAAAATTCAGGTTGGCGGTGCCAACTTCCCGGACATGATCAACGCTTTTAAATATTTTAATAGGGATTCAAGTACAAGGATTTAGTTTTTAAATAGGAATTAAATTTATTTATACTTTATATACAAAAATCAAGCAGGTAACAAACTGAAATTGTTGACCTTACAAATCAGAAGCTTACAGTTCAGGAATCTTACCATTCAAGAATCTTAAATTAACAAAAACGCTTACATGCTTCATTTCCTATTTTCTCCGCATTGCGAGAGAGCTTTTCTTATATAGAGAAGTCCTCAGGAATGTTTGAAGTAGTCTTCCACGTAAAAGCTCTCATAGAACAGTTATATCTCTCTCACGTCTCCGCACTGTCTGCTCTGGGAGAATAAAAACGAAACGAGCGCTGAAGCTGATTGCTTTCTCAGCTTTTTAATAAAACACACTTCTCTCGCCTTATCACACGCAGATTTATTACGAACTGGATAGTTGAATTAAATACTCTTAAGAATACCTCTTACGCAATAAGTTACACAAGGTTATGCGTTAATTAAATACAAAGCTTAGTTCCTGCCATAACAACGAAGAGTAGAGTAAATAAGAGACATTGTCTCTCGCCTTCTACCTCTTTCTGTCTCTATCTCTCTCTTCACCAATAATTTTGTTACTTTTTGATAAACGGCATCTTTCAAAACGTCAAACGGTCTTACGCGTCAAATAAATTTAAATGTGAAGTCACTTTAATCGTCGAATGGTTTTCAAGTCTCGACCTCTGACCTTAGCGAACACAATGCCCCTCGACCTTTTGATGCCTCAAAGCGCCAATCGAAATAAATAAAAATAAAAAATACGAACGGGTGACAATCCAGGGTTTTGCCCTTTTCAAGTATCTCATCTACGGTCCTGAAAACTGCTGATCCTGAAACCAAAATCGAACCCTTGGTGAATTTGAATTGGATCTCGTGACTCGCCCTCATCTGGCGTGACCTTCCCTCTTTGGCCTAGTCATCACGCATCGACCCCGATAACAGATTTCAGTCATGTGCGATACTTTCGTAGTTGTCGATGTTCTTAAGATTTTTCCCAACTTTGTAACTCCAGAATTTGACTCTTCACTTTGACTTGGAAGCTCAGATTTAACTGATGTCTCAGACTTGACAGATGTTTCAGATTTCACTGATTTCTTAGATTTATCATCAAATTTCACGTCATCAGATTCTGTTGTTTCTGAAATCGGAGGATTCGTAACAACCTTTAGTTTTTGAGATACAGGTCTGACAACAACAGTGCTTGTCAGCTGACTTTGAGTTGACTCATCAGCAACTGAATCTTGAGTCGTCAGGTCACTACCAATTTGTGGAGGATAGGTATAATTCTGTTCGGCGCTTAGTTCCTTGTCAGCACTCTTGATGCTGTCGAAAATTGCCTGGACGTAGTCAGACAACTCCTTAGGATTCTTATCTTCATCTTTTGTTTCGGGCTTCATCTGCGCCTTGGTTGTTAGGTTTTTGTAGTTCCAAGAACCGTACTTTGCAAAGTCATAGAGAGATCTATCTGTTGGGTACTTGACCTCACTCCATTCGGATCTGTGGTTCTTCGGATGTTGGAATTCAGAGGAAGTCATCATGGGATCTTCAGAGTTTTCTGCAATTTCGGATTTTGTTACTGAATCCTGATCACTAATAGTTGAATCTCGGTCATAAGTTTCTGACTTTAGCATCTCGTTTTCGAGATTTTCCTCAACACTTTGGAAGACCTTGGAAGAGCTCTCCACCAAGACGTGAAGATCTTTAGATTCGCTCTTGATATCTTTTGTATTTTCATCATTCATCTGGTGATATTTAGTCTCGGATTTTTTTCCATAGGTAAAGGTAATGCCGGATTCTTCTTTTAGTTGAGGAGTTTCTGTTGGTTTGGAGACCTCTTCTGTTTCAGTTACTGATTGAGTTACTGATTCAGTTACTGATTCAGTTACTGATTCAGGTAGAGTTATTGCTTTTCCTTCTTTATTCTCAAATTTGCGAGGAAGTACTTCCATTGGTTGAGCTTCTACTTTAGTGAGAATCGTCGTAAGTCTTGAGACGGGTGTTTCTTCGGTTATGATGATGTCTTTCCAGGTGGTAATTTCTTCCTCCTCAGTTGAAGGAGGTACAGTCGTAGTCAAAACATCTTCAGCAGAGAGAGTAGTTGCGGTAATTTCATCACTGGCTTCATCACTTTCCTTAAACATTTCTTGGAAAAAATCATCTAGAATTGATTTTTTGGATGACTCTTGAGTTGTTGGGGGAGATGATTCAGTGGTGGTGTAGAAGTAATCATGGTGGTATTTATTGGCCTTAAAGGAATCCCTGGCAAAACTGTTAAAAGGGGACCCATAATTTTGAGACTCAGCTGTTACGAAATCATCAACGGCAGGCCTGACGCGAACTCGAACTTTCCTTCTTCGATGTCCAGGCTGCAAAATTTAGTAAAGTTATGTAATCAGTGAAAACTAAATATACATTTTTTTTAATGAACAACTATTTATTATAACGTAATTATGTATCTTACCTTTCGAACACCTATAGGATCAGCAACTTTCTTGTTTATCTTTTCAAAGTCGGTTTCCATTAGACTCTCGGTCGAAGCATCTCGAATCGTAGTTTCCGAATCGGTTCTCATCGTTTGAACAGTGGTTGCTTCCTGTTTTGTAATATCACCAGCGTTGGTTTTCTTTCCAAAGTCCATGGTCTCCATCATGGCTGCCTCTACACTAGAAGTCATATCCGCATTAAAGACAGCTTTATTGTCAGAGGAGACTTTTACGGTGATGGAGTCCTGAACTTCCGGACCCGCAGTGATAATTTCCGGAAAGTCTGACTGGTTTTCAGAGAGAACTTTCTCTGCAGCCTTGACAGCTGGATCACTTGATTCATTCGGAGAGTAGCTGGGCTGGAAAGAATTTCCAGTCAATTTTGTGGACCACTGACTTTCGGCTTCGTAAATATCAGATGCCGGCACACGAGATGAATGCGTTTTTGTTATTCGAGCACCCTGATTGTATTTGCGTGCCGAGTTACTTGCGAGTTGAGTTTGATCGTATTCCTCTCGTCGTGAATTCTGGTTAGCATGAACGCCGAAGTTCAAGACGAAATCCTGAGGGTACTGAAATATAGATTTTTTTATTAGATTTCGAAAAAAGATCTGGTCAAACTTTCATATTAATATCGTAGAATCTACTTAAAATTATTATTCTATAGAAAGTGTGTAATGAATATTGAAGAAAATCATGAAAGTTGTAGGGTGCTATATTGTTGAATGAAATTGCATTAAAATAAAGTGGATCACTGTACTGAGCACTGCAGTAGAAGAAATTCAGGACAATCGATTCCGTCCGCGTGCGGGTGTTGTGTGTAAAATTGTACATTCCGCGTATGCGAAACCAAACCAATATAAACAAACAATTTAGAGATTGTATAAAAAGTGTTTTAAACTAAATATTTTTCTTTTCTTTATTTAACGTTATAGCATCTTTATGAGTCATTCAAGATTCCAAAAAACTTTAATCTTTAATTCATATTAATAAAACTATAGATTTTCAAAGATTAAAAGTCATGTAATTTTGTAAAACGTACATTGTCTTCAGAAGGTTCATGTAGTCTGCTGGGTGTATTTCTGAGATTAGAAAACTGCTGTTCATCGTCAGGTTCGAACAATGCCTGTTGATTAGAAACGCTCTGTGGTACCGATTGAAGAATTCTGGGGTAATTCTCATCCAAAGGTAATTCGTTATTATCATCAGAAGCTTCAGTAGTGGTAGTGGTTGTTGGTCGCTTTCTGCCTCCTGGCCTTCGAACTCTTCCTCGTGTTTTCGTAGTTTTTGATTCCTCGGTTCTCGACTTTGGTTTTGAAGTGTAAGCTGGCTCTTCTGGAGCAGACGTCGTTGTTCTGCTCGTTGTTGTTCGAAGTGAGGACGGCTTAATGCCAGGTGGACGTCTATTTGCAGTTGGGTATTTTTGACGATTCTTTAAAATTTGAGACTGAGGAGAAACCGTTTCCACATTCGTTGGAGCTTCATTGGGTTCATTCTGTAAACGTCCCTAAAATAGGAAAAATGTGTCAAAGAAATCTAAAGAATTTTTTAACCCATATACAATTAATTTGCACATCTCTTTTGGAAATTTTACAAACGTCTAAAATAATACTGCACCTGAGTTTGTCCAACTCTGAAAGTAACAGTCTGGAATTTCTCTCCGGTCTGTGCTGGTCGGAAGCTTGGTGGCCTTATGAAGCCATATTCTTGTTCGGAATCTGGTGTCTCAAAGACGGTCACTGGTTCTGGAGTTGTGGACGTCGTAGCCTTTTTGTGTTGCGAGGGAGCTTGAATATTCACGTATCCTCCTTCAGTTTGTATTTGTGAGTCACGATTTTGTGAGCGAATGCGTGGCCTTAAACGAGACCCGGTGCTGTCTCTGTTACGACTTCCAGTGTTTGAAGACGGTTTTCCGGAATCTTGATTAACAGCACTAAATCTCACGAACTCGTCATTTGAGCCTCGAGGACGGGTTTGCACCGCAGAATCCTGCTGGGTACGCCCACCAAGGCGACCTCTAACTCTCTGTCGGATAATAACAGGAGCTTCTGTGGTTGTTGAAGTTGTGGTAGTGGTCTGCGTTGTCACCTGAAAAAAAACAGTATTTCTTAGTTTTTTTTCTCACTGTTAGTTATATTTCACGTCATTTAAGATTTTGTTATTTCTAGACATTTAGATCGTTTTTGAAGGAAGCTTCAAGGATCTTTATTGCAGACCGATAAATACGACCTTGCGTTCCTCACGCGATTGCACAAAGTTTCTCGTGAACTTTACTCGGCGACTTCAAAATACTT
This sequence comes from Synergus laeviventris, assembly GCA_032275145.1. NCBI lineage: Eukaryota > Metazoa > Arthropoda > Insecta > Hymenoptera > Cynipidae > Synergus > Synergus laeviventris. Next base: position 429,687 of record JAUESI010000034.1, read on the forward strand.
AAAGAATGTATAATCTATTTAACTCACAATGGGGTTATCTATACTAAATCAGGATATTTAAAGATATTTAAAGTGAAAAAATATTGAAAAAGTATTAGAGAATAAATATTGAAGAAAATGCAAGTAGATTCATCTTTTGTTCTTTGACCTACTTTCATTTTTAGAACCTTATCGATTTATTAACTATGATTATAATCATTGAGAAGAGTTCGTTACCTCCAAAGGAAGTTCTGTAGTTTGTTGCAGGTCATACTCAATCAGTTTGTCCTTTTGAGATTGATGATAGTCAGACCTCGTATTTTCATTCCTTCCATAATTATCAATCGGAGCGTTATAATTGGTTTGACTCTGAAGACCGGCATCATTATAATGCGAGAAGTCTTGATTGTGGGCTCTTGGAAGTTCTGGTACTTCAGTTGTACCTACTGGTTCGTATTCCAAATTTCCGAGTTTATCACCTTGGTAATATGAGTAATCTCTCAGAGATGATGGTGTTGCTGACAGCTGTTGTTCACCTCCTTGAGCTTGATAATTAAATCCATTGACAGGTTGACTTTCTACATTTTGCGTGTAAACTGGAGCTTGATAGCTCGAATCATATTGTCCATTAGATTGAGTATCCTGTTGATAAGCTGGCTGTCTTGAATATTCGACATCACTCAATGGCTGATCGTGATTAATGACATCTCGAGAGTAGTTGTCAATTGGAGTTGCTGTGGGTGAATAATCATTCCTTTGATAAACGGGAGAGTTAGAATGTGGTCCTTGTTGGTTTGAAGAAAGAGCAGGTTCTCCAGTTGAAACAGTCTGATATGTGCTGGGATCATTGAGATGGATATTTTTAGAATGTCCAGAACCCTGTAAAAAATTGTTGTTTTAGCTTCAGAGTAACCAAAGCTAAGGATATAAAATTCGTTGGTGTGGATTTCACAGTACCTCGGAGTGAATTTTCTCTTCATTGCGTCCTTTGTATTTTTGAATCCTGACTGCAGGAGGTCTGCGAGTTTCTGGTTCAGTGAGTTTTGATGTGGTGGCTTCACTCTTACCTTTCGTTGGTTCGTAAGAAGCTTCACGGTATTGTTCCGTGGTCGTGGTTAATCTAGTTCTAGATCTGGTTAATGGTCTCCGAGCTCTATCTACTGTGGACTTGCCTGATGGTGGAGATAGTGTTGTTGGTGCTCTAGTAGGAACGATTCGTCCCCTAAAGTAAGGAAAAAGACAAATTAGATAATAAAACCTAAACTAATAATCATACCAGTTATGGATGGTTTTCAGATAGTTATCAATAAATTAATCCTCGTACTAATTCAAAAATTCACTCACCTTTGTCTTCCACGACCCCGACTAGTCGTTGTAGGTGCCTCAGTTGTTGTTGTAGTAGTTGTAGTTGTCGTTGAAGTAGTTGTTGTCAATGGGTGGATATCTTCATGTTTCTCCATCAAAGCGTTCACCAATCCTGGCAGTTGTGGTGATATAGCTGGTAATTCAGCTGGCAGATTGAATTGACTCGGTCCAACAGACTGTCTGTCGTCATGACCATATGCAGTCGTATAAAAATTATTACCAGTGCTGGGACCTGTAGGCTCGACAGTATATTGACTTTGATATCTTTGCTGCTCTTGCTCTTGATTTACTAAAGCTAATTGCGAATCATATTTTTGTCCTCTGGTTGAGGCGTCGGAGTCACTAGTGAAATCTTCTTGATACCCGGGAGTGCTCTGAGGGAAATTTGATTGATAACTTGGAGTTACATAACTGGAATCGCGATAACTAGCTGTTGTTGGTATCGTGCTAAAGTGATCTCTATGTTTCAGAGGTCTTTCATCTTGGAAGGTCGAAGCTGTTATTACTGAAGGAGTTTTCCTCTCCTGGTAATATTGAGTGGAAGGTTTGTCGTCTGTGAAGAACTTATACTTCTGTTTGGTTGAATAGTGTCCACTAGGTGTTGAAGGTTCATTGTACCTCGTAGAACCAAACGTTTCTTCACTGTACGAAGGTGTTGTTGCTGTCTCGTAGCTAGGAGTTTGTTGGCTACTGATAACATACGAATTGGGTTCGATCAAGGGAGTTGGACTAGGATTTCGATTCTCTTGGTATCTATCCTCTTCTGTATTTACATCAATGGTATTGACAACGACGGATCCAATATGAGGAGCTGGGAATGGGATTTTGGAATAACCGGGAGGAGGTTCGAAGCTAAGGGGGGCTACAAAGAAGGGCAGTTTGTCCACTTTTCTTTCAACTCGGTTATTTTCGATCGATGACAGATATGGCAAGTCAAATTTCGCATATCCGGAAGGAGGATCAAGATAAGCTGGACCTACAAAAACTTTCGGTGTATTAGCTCCAACACTGTCAAGAACTGCAATCGTCTTTGCGCCTTTAAGAAGTTGTAGAACATCTGTTACTTTAATATCGCGACTGTCAACATTTGTACCCATGTAAACAGAGAGCGGTGGCTGGTTGGGTGATGGTGGAGTTGTGGTGATCAAGTCGTCTTGATAGTCTGAATCCTGATGCTGATGGATCTTTGGTCGTAGCCTATTCCTTCTATTGTTTTTCAGATTCTTTGTAACTTCAGTGAGGTGTTGATGATGCTGTTGGTCACGAATCAAAGATTGTGCATGTGGTCTCTCATTCCGAGTTTCTTCTCTAAGATGAGAATGAGCTTGATTGATGTAAGATTCATTACGACGAGATTCTTCTTCTAAACGCTGTCTCTCCAAATCTTTCTGACGTTCTATTTCTCTGTGTCTTTCCAAATCCCTTTGACGTTCTGCTTCCCTTTGAGCTTCTATTTCCTTCATCCTTGCAAGTTCTTCTTGTCTTTGTTGCTCCAATCTTCGTCTTTCCTCTTTTGCTCTCATCTCTGCAAGCCTTCTTCTCTCTTGCTCTTGTTTTTCCCTGGCTTCACGAATTCTTTGTAGCTCTCGTTGTTTAGCTAACTCCTCTATCCTTTCCAGATCCTTCTTTTTCTTTTCTGCCTCTCTTTGCCTATGCAATTCCTGTTCTCTCAACGTAGCTTCCTGATGAATCTTTGCCTGTCTCTCAAGCTCCTTCTGTTCCTCATTCAACCTAGCGATTTCCTTATTCCTCTCATCCTGGAAAAATTGATTCTTCTCTTCTTGTTCACGCTGTAGCTGCTCCAACAATTCACGAGCAAAGTTTCTTTGACTAGGGTTCGGTGAAGTATGCTGAATTCCTTGATCCTCTCGATGCTGTTGCCGAAGAAGATATGGTTTTCGAACACGTCCCTTCTGGTTCTTTGGATGACCCCTTTGAGCAAGCGTCTCAGCTGGAACGTAGACTAGCTGAATCTGAAATTTTTTTATTATATTAACAACTGCTTTAACAATAGCTTTTGATCTGAAAATTCTCTTCATAATCTTGAACATACCTCTTCATCATCTCTATTATGTCCTGGCGACGGGGTCACGAAATTCAATCGACTGTTTTCATCCTTCAGGCGTTTGGAAGTTTCGTAATTGCCACCTTGCCTAAGATAATCTTTTGGAGATTCAGCATTCTGTTCAGCATTTATTCGATCTTCATCTATACCATCTTGATCCTGATCTGGGGTATTAAATGGTACCTGATCTCTTATTTTTTGGGGTTTACCACCCTCTGAATGGAAATTCTGAGCAGAAAACACCGGAGGAAGTGCTTCCGAGCCTGGAACTGGAGGGACCAGAACCTCTGGAGCAAGTTCCGGAAGTGCTTGGAGATTTGCTATTGTGCTCTGATGGAGTGCCAGTTTCTCTTGTTCCGGATTGTTAAATCCATTGGGCAGGTATGCCTGAGACTAGTGAACAGAGAAAAATATATATAATCAATTTAGTTCAATTACATGGTAATTTTGGTAATTTTTTTTAATGTGGAGATTTTACCTGCAGCAACTGTTGTTGAGCTCTGAGTTGTTCCTGAAGATGTAAAAGTTTTTGGATGCTTTCTTGTGTTTTCTGAAGCTGCAGCAACTGATCTTGATACTGATGCTGAAGAGGTGGAGCAAGTGATAATTTTGGAGATCGATTTAGCTGCGATTCAGATGGCAAAAGACCCCCATTTTCGCTTATTAAACTTTGGCTTCTTTGATTACTTCTGGGATTAGCTAGAGGTATCCACTCACTGTTGGACACCTGTCTAGACCACCTCTCGGTCGCTCCATTTTGTGCCCAAAATATCAGCCCGATGAAAAGAGGCAAGGTCAATGTCTTCCCAACAGCCTGTTAAAAAAACAAATTTTAATGAAGATCTGATATTTTGTGCAGTTGGAAGATGTCGTTATGGAAGTCTGTAAAAACATTTACAAGTTCAATGAGAATGAATTATAACAAGAGAAAGGGAACATTAACCACAATAATGTTCTGTCTTGCACGAAGTCTACGAAGCTTTATTCATTACCTTGATAATAAATAAACCGCACTTAGGATGTCGAGATTTCTAATAAGCCTGTGGTTTTCAACAGGGAGAAGGTCGAGAAGAACGATAGAAAGAAAAAAAGCTGTCACCACATAATGTGTTGTGGTAACAGTTGGAGACACGACTTTTGGTTGGATGAAAAGTGAAATGTACGGATAATGGTGCGTTTGTGAAGGCTTGTCGAATCTTTGTTGCAATATCAAATTTTAGAGTATTTATGAATTTCTTATGAGGCCAATTAAAAGAACATTATATACTTTAATAACGAAAGATTGCAGTGAAAATCTCTGTCTATTTAAACTGCACCCTTCATTCTTGAAGAAACGGTTTCTAGTCTTTTAAACGATGTGTTCCACCTCGCGGTGTCTTACACGCATAGGGTATTAAAAATATTGCTATCTCATAAGTAATTATCACTCTCTCTACTCTATGTAGCTAACAACTAAAAAAAAACAGTAAAGAATGTAACGTTATGTTTTATAATTGAGGAGATTATTGTAAGGGTTGTCTCTGAACAATTAAACTAGTGTCTATAGTTGAGAGTATTCGAGATTCAGGAAGTTGGTTTTCTTATTTTATAGAAAAAAAAATGTTAGAAAATTCTATCTTTGCGTCAGAAAATTGACCGATATTTGAATCTATACTCAAAAAGTATTCTCTAGTGAATGTTGTCGACCTTCTGAAAGAGACTCGGTTCCGTATAGTAGACCGGGCGATCAGGAAAATAGATTATTATTAGCACCTGAAAACGCAAATGCTTGTATTTAATTATACCCCACGGATTTATAAAAGACTGGCAAAATATTTGTGGTTGGAAAGTTCAATGATCTGTTTGCTTTCTAGAAGTCAGAAACGAAATAAATGTCGTCGGTTAACACAAAAACGGGTGAAGAAAAGTGTCGATGAAAGTATGAAATAATGATTTTTGCATAAAATAAATTTTACGATTATGGTAGGATTTCCAGGAACGCATTTCATATACATTTGATTGAGATCTTTTTTAAAACATGAATGAAATTATATTTAAAAATTGAATAATTATATTGTCATAAAACAAACAATGATTTAATAGCACTCTATGTATTAAGATTATTATTAAAATCGAAAAAGTGGAGGTACTAAATAATTTTACTGCTAGTACTTCCTAGATAAGATTTATTTGAAAGATTTGTGCAATTAAAATTAATTGTTTATATTTAGTGTAACTTTTACTGGACAAGGAAATAGGTATACATTTTTTGTGACCTTATTTTAATCCTAGAACTCGTATTTCAAGTAGATTAAATCTAAATGAGTCATGCTTATTCTTATAAACCTATTTTCTTCAGATCGGGGGAATCATTCACAAAATGATCTTTAAAAAAATGTTACGCAGGTCAGTTTTCTAAAATACTGTATACCACTGAGTAGAATTTCTCTTGAGTAAATTTCTGTGATTCGTCATGTATCTATTTACTGGATTCGTTCCAACAAAAACATTATTTTAAATCGACATGTCCTCAATTTTCAATAATTAGAATATTTTCTGACCAAGTTAAGTTTCAATTAAGATTATTTTTGGAATTTGTTTCGAACTGCGATCTCTAAGAATTTTCTTTATTATAGAGCAAAAAATTTTACATTTCTCTCAAAATAATTTCCCGGAATTAGTTAATTGAGCAACTGAAATAAAAATCCTATTGCAGTTTAATTGCGAAATACGATCGGTAATAAATTAGCATAGACTTTCTAGATACTCGAAAAATCGTAGTAAATTGCCAACAAACATTATGCAATAGCTCGACGACCCGCTGTGTTTTTTAAAGAAGCGAATCACTTGAATGCCAAGTCATTTCGCAGTCGAGAGGTTCTTTTTTGATCAGTGACGCTGCAGAATGTGGAGACCGGTAGCAATATAATGAGGAAAGCAGCAAATCGCAGCACAAAAAAATAATCATGTAATACGCTCATCATACGCATCCTAATGTAACATCGAGAAGTAATCATCTTTTTTTGCATGGTATTATGATGATTATAAATAAAGTAGGAAGTTTTGCTGAAATATAGTTTATAAACTTTGAGAATCCTCAAATAAACAAACGTACGAACACCAAATTTTTCACAAAAAATCTCCTTTTTTCTCAGATATTTAAACAAAAAATCTTCATAAATTTTCATGCACATCAATTTCCATGTTTTATTCCGCGCTTGATCTGAATACGTGCCTTCACATATTGAACGTGCCGTAGAGAACACCGTTCATTTACCCATCCCATTAGAATAAGAATTATGACATTTCTGGATTATGAGAAAAGAATATAATAGAAATTTAAAAAAAAACATCACTTTCCTCCCGAGACCGGATCTTCCACGTGAGACATAACTTCCGCTGGGAGATCCGGAATGAGAAAATTTCCCAAGCCTTTCTTACAGTTCGTCAGAATAAAATTATTAGAAATTACTGAATGATCCGCACTCGCTTTACAGTTCGTTAGGTTCGTTTCACTCCAGATATTACATGGCTCGTGCCGCGACATGCGATGATGGTGATAATGATAATTATGATGATGATAATAATGCAGGCGCTGGTCATAATGATGATGAGATCGAGGCGTTATTATCACAGTTAAGCCAATCCTTTTTACAATACTCGCAAATATCATGAATTATTCATTTAATTGCAATGCAAGAAATCCCACGTAATAGGTGGCTTTGATATAAAAGTAGATGCTGAGGATCGCTGTAATTTTCTAGACTTTGTAATGAAAGTGTAGAATAATTACCAACAATTATTCTTCGGAGAAAATGACATTGAAGAAGATGTTCAGCTTATTACATTCTTCGCCATTTAAATTAGTGATTTCTATTACCAATGTAGAATTACACAGAATAGTGTAAATATTGTTAATTTGTCATTTATCGTTGCTAATATTTATATAGGAAAGTTTCAACAGCGGATTAAAAAACAAATAACCTTGCAAATGAACCTTTCTCTGTCTCAATTTTCTCTCGGCTTGTTTTCCAAAAGGATTAAACGAGCTTGTTATGTTCGTTTGCATTTGAAACAATGCACCTTGCGGAACTAATGTTATAGACGAGCCTATAAACTGCAGTTTAGAAGCGTATTAGCTACGCCGTTTTGGATTCATTCATGCGCAATGCTTCTGTAGTAAAAAGATGATATCGCCAATTTTACAATTGATCTCGAACATTAAGTTTGATCTCAGGCTTTATGATCGCTGATCTTGATACATGGAAACATTAAAAGCAGAATCAAAATTGAAGGAATGACTTGGACGAGTTCCTGAGAGGAGAAATAACTTTCTCTCAAGGTGTTCCACTATACCAATAGAGTCATATTTCTGTGAGAAGAGTGATCAGTAAAATATTCTTCCTTGGGCTTCTTGGACTCCTTGGTCTCGAGTCGTAACGTTGAACCCAATTCCAAAGTTAATGCGAGTAATTATTGATCCGGCATGATTCGAGCAACACGTTAAAAGGAGGTCGACACCTTTCTCTCTTTACAAGAAGCGTAAGCAGCATCCTCTATCTACCAATGGTACCTATATAGGCGCGGTCGTGTCCCACTCGACCAATTACAAACTCTTGACAAGAAGAAAGATTTTTGTTGAAATATACGAGAAAAGTGAGACGATCTTGATTTGAGATCAACTTTCAGATCAATGACAATTCTTAATTATTGCTAATCTGGAGACATTTATTAAAGAGGAAAATATCGCTTTCTAACTTTCAATTACAGATTGACCACTGGATCGGGGACCTGGTAAACATGGATTTCAAATTCTTAAAAAATTCTTTTAAAAAAATTATCATAAATATGTAACAAAGTTTCTCATTCTCATAAACTTTCAAGGGAAGTTTCCTCAAGATGAGGAGTTTGACATTCCCTGGAGAAGGATAGAAAATCAAGTTAAGATTTGAATGGTGAACTTTCGGGACTGTGTTTTGCAAAGTTAAACTTATCAAGAAAGTTTGCGATTCCAATACTAGAGCGGTTAAAGTGTCTCAGAATAATCAAGTGGATATCTTGAAATCAAAGGGTCTTCTCAATCATTTTCCGGATTAAGGGTTCTCATCTCAGAAGACAGAGCATCTAAGATGGCTTTTTAATTATTGTTTACTCCCTTCAGTGCATATTTAAATTTCAATCCCCATTCGTAGAATTCCTATTTCAAAGTGAAAAATATTTTTCGGGAATCCTTCATTATTATAATTAAGGTTATTATATTTCAAAGTGAAACGAAAAGTTTCACAAGTCCCCAAAAATGAAATAGAAAGTTTATTGTCCTCCATTCAGAAAGCAGTTGCTCACTTATTTTTTATATCCCGCATTTCAGGAATTTCAATTCCTGAAATGTGGGATTCGACATTCCAGACTCGACAATTCCAGTAATCTGTAAGATCTTTTTGCGTAGTGATGAATTAAAATGTATCCGCCTCAAAAACACAATTAAATTCCGAAGTTATGATTACTTTTATAACTCTTCATTTCTTTTTACGTGCTTACCTCTCTTTTCGAAAGTTTAATATAAAAATTCTAGATACATTAGTGAAACAAGATCTCAAGCGAGATTGAAACCGGATTTTATGATCTCTAAAACAAAAACATCTCATTGAGTCAAAAGTCACGTGACAACAATATGGCGTCTCCAATTTAAAACAGCTGACCCCACAATTCATTTCAAACTCAACTCGCTTTAAATTTAATTGCATTTCAACGAATAATTCATGCGTGAAGATATATCTTCTCATACGCAAAATGTGGTGCATCCAAAATTTTCCATCCGAGGTAGCTTTAAAATAGGAGAGCTAGGTCGACTTCTTTGGATCATGACGATGACGGTTAACATTTTTGAATAGCTTTTGTTTATGAAATTACGGTGGCAATCGATTTTCTCAGAGCCTAAACTCTTAAAGAACTTCGACGACGCTTTGTATTCATTATATTCTTGTGCTGAAACCGCTTTGAGATATTATCATTTTAACAAGGTACATTTCTCCGCCGCTTGTCGATACTTATATGTACGAAGGTTGCAACCTTTCTGGCGATAACTGTATATATCATGAACTAGTATTTCTATAATCGGCATAATATCGGCACTTGGAGTGATTTTCTGCTTTTTTCCCACGAGTCCGAGCAAGATTCTATATTATATATAAATATGTTGTATATTGTACTATGTACATATACAATGTACATTGTACATATATATGAATCGGAATGCAGGGCGGGTGTGCCACTTGCGCCTTGACGCCACTTTCTTTAGGGGCCCACCTTCGCTTTCGCCTTGATGTTTTTTTCGAACCCGGTGTCTGCTAGGCTGCACGACTTCAGGCCCCGAGGCAATTCTCATAAAATGTTCTTTTACGTCCGGAACTGCGACGGGCAAGGACAGTATTTTCTGTTCATTGAATTACTCTGAATGTTTTCTTGTTCACATCGTCATAAATCACTTTTATTTCATTTAATTTAATTTACGTCCACTTTTGGTTCATCCTTGTGAGTAAACAAGAATTTATATAGGGTATAATTTTCCGATGAAGAAACTAAAGATTACTTTACATCCAACCTTGAAACTCTTACATACAATTTTTTTTCAATATACCATGTACCGATACGGTTGCCTGAAAAGTTTCCGACCTAGCTAAGAAACAAGAGATTTTTTCTTCTACATAGTCACGTTTTAAGTCTATACACTTATTCCAGCGATGCTTTAACTTCTTTAACCTTTACCTGCAATTGAA
>JAUESI010000034.1:463716-486911 GCA_032275145.1 Synergus laeviventris
TTCGAAAAAATTGACCGATTGGATTGACTTTTGATACACGGAGAAAAGAAAACAGCTGAATTTACCATTTAAAATATTCAACATGCGCTGCAAAAGTATTTTTCCTAGAATTTAGTAAATATTAAATTTGCTATTTTAAATTGTAACTTTTCCAACGAAAATAGCAGGGTTTAAAATTTTCTTAGGAAAAGTTACAATTTGAAATAACAAATTTTTTTTTAATATTAAAATTCTGTGAGCGGACTCAAAAATTCAAACAATTCATTCTTATGACTTTTTTCCATAAAACAAAAATTGACAGACTCATAACTTTTAGAAAATTAAAAGAAAAAGAACTAAAATTAAAATTTTAAGCCGAATAACACATGCTATGAAAAACAATTACAAAATGAAAACTGTTCCTTTTTCAACGCCGCACAAGATAGGCGTAACAACTTTTTTATTTCTCTTCAAAATTCGAAAATTCAAATTTTGAGCTGAATAACACGAGATGCAGAGAAAATGATTAAAAACATAATTATTGGTCTTAAAATGATGTACAAATTCTTCACTGACAATTTTTAAATATTTTTAATCGTGAAAAATTTTCTTCTTCATTTAAAACTAAAGTAATTAAATTGTGGAGTAAAGTACATTTTAACCATATTTTTCAACTGAATTTATAAAGTGAAAATTGTGCCAGTTTTTTCAGTGAATTAACATTTTTTTGTACTTTGTGTGGTCGGATTTTATAATGGAATATATGGTGATTCAAAAGTGGGAGTAGGGAACGTGAAAACTGGATCGACCATGGTCGTAACTTTCCACCTGATGACGTACGATTTTTCAAACAGCAACGACTCCAATTCTCTCTTCCTTCGATTCTGTCGTATCCGCTTTATCCCCAACAAACATAGCAATTCCTGATGATCGATTTATCGCACCTTGAAAGCGTCAGATAAAGTTTACATTTCCAGGATAGCAAGTGAGACTGTTGGTAATCGTCCCGACCTTATACTTTCACCTTCGGACAAGGTCTAGGACGCATACTCGTATCTTCATCGTATACCAATTTGTTCCCATTAAATAATATAATTTTCAGTACCTTATTATGTTTCCATTTTTAATTCAACTTAATTTCAATTTAGGGTTTATTATTTAGGGATTTATTTAAACGAGGCCCAACAAGATGTTTTATGAACTAGAATCCGTGCAGAAATTTTGATGAGATCTTGATGGGGTCCACGCCAGTTTTGCCTAGTACTAATGTGGCTCTGATCTGGAAAACTGAGAAGGACTCACAAGGTGCGCCACGCTGTTATTAGTAAATTCCCCACAAAGGGAAAACTGCTCAATACCCCGTCAAGATGTAAAAAATATTAATTTTATTATTTGCAATTTTTTGTTAATTAACTAGTCAATTTTCTGAAAAACAAAAATCCTAATATAAAAAAGAGGTAATAATTATATTGACATTTTTTGAAGACTTTCAAAATAATTCACGGGAGTAACAAAATTTTAGAAATTTAAAGATTTAAAGATATCAAGATTTCCGAAAGAATTTTAAGAAAATTTAAAGCGATTTCAATATAAAATTGAAGTGATTTGAAAGCCTTTTTAAAGAATTACAAAAGAATTCAGGGGAGTTTCAGGATTTTAAAGTAATTAGCAAATTTGTTTTAGGTTTTTCAAGGAATTTTAAATGATATTGTCACGTCAACGTAACGATAACAATTATTAATAATAATAATAATAATCGTTAATTAATTAATCATTAATCACATGCCTTAAAACATAAAAACATGTAATCATATATCATTACCTTTCATTGTAAACCTTAATTATTTATTTTATCACTTAATTACAATAATTACTAATCATGTAATTGACCCTTACAAATTTGAACCATGATCAAAACAAATCTGCAAGAGGCCATCGACCCATATATCCTAAGCGCCTGCACTACAAGCTTCATCCTAGAACCACACTCACACATCTCCACTGCACGTTCATGAGAAGTTTTCCTGACATCCACACTAACCCGATTGGCATGGACTCTAGGCCTATCTGTGATACGCACACCATCAAAATAAGGGCGATACTAAAAATCACTTTATGACCCACCAATACCATGAAAACATGTATTCCTACACTCTCACCAATATTGCCACGGAGAGGTTGGCCCAAGCAAAAAGTCTGCACTAATACTACCCCGGAGAGGTTACACCGATACCAGCCAAGTACCAAAAAACGTTATATAAACACACAGACCCAACAGCAATCAGTGAGCCTAAAATAGTATCCAGGGTGATAAAGATTCGGTGCAGTGAGCCTAAAAAGTGAATCCAGGGTAATAAAGCTGTGAGCATAACCAGAGTCAAGTGTAGATAGCTATAGTCCCAGGCAGTAGACAGCGAGTGCAATAAAAACTTACGCACTATCTACCCCAAGTGCACCCGTGGGAAAACCCTAAGATACCGCAGTACAATTGAGTGCCGAAACTTCGAGATTTACGCAACCCCTCTATAAACTGTTTTGAGTGCGAAATTGTGAGTGACAGGTGAAGGACCATTATACTACAAAAGGATTAGCAGAGAAACACTGGTAAGTGGACCATATATTTACATACAGGCTCGTTTAAACATAATAAATATTAAACACCCCATTGTAAAATTTAAATATTCTATTTAATAAATAAATTTATAAAATCCAATTAATATCTTTCTATTAGGCAGGACGTAACAATATTAAAGAATTTTAAAGTATTATCTAAAGATGTCAAGTAATTTTAAAGAATTCAAGGGGATTTCAAGAGATTCTAAGTGATTCTAAGGAATTTAAAAGAATTACAAGTGATTTTATTGTGATTTTAACTATGTCAAAGGATTTAAAAATAATATTAAAAATCTATAAATATTCAAGAAATTGCGGAGTTATCAAAACATATGAAATGATTTTAAAACTCTTGTAATCCTTTGATATCTCTTCAAATCACTAGTTGTTAAAAATTTTAGAAGAAATATAATCATAAAATGTAGACTAATAACAATTTTCATGAAACACTGTTGAAAGTTACTAGAAATATGTCCGTGTTTGCCAACAATATACATATTAGTTAATATGGGGATACCAATGTAAGATCGGGAATAATGAGATATTACTACTATATCGTTGCCCCATAAATGCCTATATAAAAATATTGTTATTGAAAATAGAAATCCCGTCCAGGGCCTCGTCAGAACCCTATGTTAAATAGGGCCCAATGGGGCAATTTCTTCACGTGAAGAAATTATCACAAGCTGAGGAATTGTTTTTATTCTCACATTCCTTCATATATATATGTCCCAATGAATCACAAGTGGAGTCACTGGCATTGACCTCGAGTGGTCCACTGGTCAAGATATAAAATGTGAAAGTAAGTTCCAACTACTCTCTCCGTTTAGTCATCCATATTCATGCCCGGAGACATCTATATACTAATATATGATGAGTATGTGTCCACTGTCCATGTCTGAACAAATAGAGACTATGTAGTATGTGTTTACACTACTCAAAATATGTGGTCGTATAAAAAATAGAAATAGATGAAAGTGAGTCGATTTAACTCTATTTAATGAGGTTGGAGATGTAAAGACTCTACCACCCGGGTCCGCCCCAAGCGATTGTAATAACACTTTCTTTTACCTTAGCTTGACCTTGAAAAGTCGTAAGAGTATAAGAAACAAATTTTTCAAGCACTTGTCTTGATTGGTACAAATATATGCCATCTATATGAATTTATGTTCAAATTAGATACATACATGGACGTTACCACAAAGTAACACTTTTGTACACTTTATTTGCAAGCATAAAAATCGCGCGCTTCGCGATCTGAAATGTTTGGTTGTTTAGCTTCAATGTTTCATATTATTTTTGTAACATTTTCTCATATCTCATGTTTTTTGGCGGGAAAATTTTATTTTTTATTTTTAACACAATATTTTTCACGATTAACACAAAAACTACATACTCCATCAAAAAAATGGTCAAGAGAAAATTTGTAGATCTTTTTAAGACCAATAATTACGTGTATTATCATTTTTTCTATATGTCGCGTTATTTGGCCCCAAATTTGAAATTTCGATTTTTCAAACAAAAATTTCAAAAAGTTCTTGTGCTACTATTGTAGTGTGTTCAAAAAGCAACATTTTTAAACTCTGCACTTTTTTCATATCGTGTGTTGTTTAGCTTTAAATTAAAATTTTACTTCGTTTTTTTGAATGATCGAAATATTATATAAGTCTGACAATTTTTTTTAATCGAAAAAATTTATAAGCATAAGTTGTTTGAATTTCTGAGTACTAATATGAATATCCATTCATAGAATTTGTTGAAATTTTTGAAATATTAAGGAATTTCACGGAATTTTAAGGATTTTTATGAAACTTATTGTGATTTTGAAAGGTTTTAAGGGATTTTCCAAGTTTTTGCGGTTTATGGAATATGAAAAAGTTTAAAGGATATTTATCCTTGTATTTTCGGGGATTTTAGGGTATTTTAACAACTTCTGAGAGATTTTATGAGATTTTATAATATCTCATTGCATTTTCAGGTATTTTATGGGATTTAATGAGATTTCATGGGATTTTGTATAATGTTAAGGAATTTAAAAGGATCTCACTAAATTTATTGGCATTTCTAGACATTTTAAGTGATTTTGTCACGTCAACGTAACGACAATAATCGTTAATTAATTCATCACACTCATAACAGACATGTAATCACCTCATTATTCATATAGCATTACTCTTAATTGTAAACCTTAATTATTATTTTTATTATTAATAATTGAACCATCATCAACGGTAACAAACGTACAAATCTGCAAGAGGCCATCGACTTCAGCCGAGAACCACACTCTCAAATATCCACTCGAATGTTCGTGAGAACCAGACTCACACATCTCTACTGAATGTTCATGAGAGGTTTCCCTGACACTCACACTCGCCCGGTTGGCATAGACTCTTGGCCTATCTGTGATGCGCACACCATTAAAATACCAAAAAATTAAGACGTCACTATAGAAGTCACCCTAGGACTCACCAACACCATGAAAAAGTGTATTCCTAGACCCTCACCAATATTACCCTGGAGAGTTAGGACCAGATGGAATTTCTACACTAATACTGCCCTACACAGGCTACACCGATATAAGCCAAGGGTCCGAAAAGGATACTTCAACACAGCAGGTACAGCTGCAGTCATTAGTGAGTCAGTCGAGTGAGTTTAAATAGTCAGCCCAGCGATTATACAGATAGTGAAGAAAATCTATAAAACACGTGATCTACGAGAGAGTCGTAAAGTGTATCCCAGAGCAAAACCAGAAGTTTACTCCAAGTACATCCTATAAGAAAACTTAAAAGTACAGTAGTAAACCGAGGTACAAGAGTTTACATATATATATTTAAAAATTAATTGTTGACAAACACGGACATATTTCTAAGAACTTTAAGCATGTTTTTGATCATTATTTTTATTACAATACATTTTATTATTATATTTTTTTCATCATTTTTAACAAATAAAGTCCTTTGACATTTTTTAATATCTTTAAAAATCTCTTGGACTAATTTAAAAATATTTTTAAATAAATGAAAATCTTGAAATTCCTTACCTCGTAAAAAATATACTAATAATATTTGAAGGACAAATTAATATTATCTGTAATAAAATAAAAATGTATAAATCTCAAGGATCAGTGAGACCACATTTGCTATAGTGCAATTATTGGTCTAGCAGATGTACCTACTTTAAAGAAACTTTATGAACGTCATTATATTTAGGACGGTCTCGGTCATTACTAGGATTTAGTTTATAACAAGTTTATATTTTTAGGATTTTCACGGTTATTTCTCTAATCCTCCAAGTAAATAAGAAATGAATCACAATTAAGTACCCAAATTCTATAGTACCTGGATAGAGCACTAGTAAAGTAAACCGAAAGTTTATTGCCTCCAAGTTTTCTCAATAGACTTTGAGTCTCCTTTATTTCTTACTACCCTCTCTTTTAGCCCCCACTAAGGGTCAAATTTGTACATTCAACCTTCTGTAACCGAAAAGTCTTAGCTATGTAGTTTCAGCCTTCATAGAGTGTAGAAGTTCTGTGCAATTATCTGTGTTCTGTGCGATAACTAAACAGTGTATGTAACCAATTAATTTGCTAACCGAACAAATCTATTTTATTGCATGAAGTAAATTGAAAATATTTTGAAATTCCTCTAAAATTCTTTAACATCACTTGAAATCTATTGAAACGGCTTTAAATTATTTGAAATCACATAAAATGACTTGAAATCTATTCAAATCTTGATATCTTTGATATATTGTAAGATTTCTTAAAATCCTTTTAAATTCCCTAGAATTACTTCAAATTTCTTAAAATCAATTCTGAAATATTTTTGAAAAAATTGCGCATCGTAGACGCGCTAAAACCTGTTATTTATTTTAATTTATTGCGTGTAAAACAGATTACGTAAATAAATTACTCTTTTTTTCTGAATTAAAAAACAAATTTTATAATTGACACATTAAGAATATATAAAACGTGCCCGCAAAGTGGACAGATTTTTTTTCGAGATGAAAATTGGATTATCTTTTGTAAGTATGATAAAATTGAAGTGAATTTAAATATCAATATTGGTTTTTAAGAAAATTGTGTGAGTAACCGCTGATGGAGATTAGGTACATCGTTCAAATTTCTTTGAACTAGAAACAATTCAAATTCAAAAATATTATAAAAATATTATGGTCTTAAATGAAAATCTTGTAGCTAAATGATTTAAAATGAAAGATATAAGACGATTGGAAAGTTTTTCACTCTCGAGCACTGAATTCGAAATCTTTAAAATTAAAATACTGCTTCAATCGAAACTTAGAAACAAACTGTCGTATTGAGTTTACAGTATACACTTAATAATTTATATTTATATGTATAAATAACGGGGAAAGTAGATTTTATGAGAATTTTTTCATATATTAGGAACAATGTCTCCTAGTGTAAGTATATAGTATGACCGAAAGCGATTCTATAATACTACAGCTTTGACGCGTATATGTACATCAGTACCCTGACTTTCTTCCGGTGAAACGTTCCTATTATGATCCTCATTACATTTTTTCTTCATTTTAACTTAGAACATGTGAATTTGCATTCACATTGCATATATTACACACATTACTCAGCTTCTTCTCTCGAGCTAAACAAAAGATAATTACGCACTTTCGTTGGAAATTATATTGAAGACCAATCAAAACCTCGTTTTTTACAGAAACTATGCTCCATTTCAAAAAAACTTATCTGATATTTCGTACCAAAAATTATAACTTAAAATGTGAGCATTTTATTTGAAAAAAGGAGTGTAATTTAATCTATATGGAAATATGTTGGAAATATTTATGCCACAAAAAGATACATTAATTATTCTGTGAATAAATCCCTGTTGTTTTTTGCGCCAATTTACATAATCAACATAATAAAAGTGCTTACAAAACATTTACAAGAGCTATACTTTTTTGAGTGCTAAAACATTTGCAGCTAGTGTTCTGTTTAATTCAAACACAGACAATGTTTAAATTGGCTGCAATTTAATAGTTCTTCAAGCAGTGATATTTTGCAATAGATCTGCTACCAGTTTCGTGCATAAATCGCCATATTTTTTTTCCGACTACTGATCTGGCCTAGATTAGTTTTATGTGGTCTGGACCGAGTAGGGTCAATTTGCAAAAAGAAGAACGTACTAGTGAAAACAGTTTTTCATTCCGATTAGTTTACAGGTCGGCGGGCGCCGATCGGGCTAACGGGTTCGATCCCGGCTTTTTCTAACTTTCAATATTATTTCTGTATGCGCCCTGTTGGAAGTAAAAAGATAGAAATTTGTTGATAGAAGAGGATAGAATTTACTATCCCTCCCAAGTACACACTTTGCATCCATCAAACGCTATCTTTTTCTATCTCTTCCAATCTTCAATCTTTTCAAGAGAGATAGAAAAAGATTGAAATTCTATACAAGGATAGATATGGATAAAATGATAGAGATTGTAAAAGAGATATAGATAAGGATTCGAATAAGTAGACAAAGGATAGACATGGATAGAAAGGAATGGATTAAAAAGAATGGGCTTTCTAGTAAATTTGAAAAAGGATAGAAAAGGAAAGAGATGATTAGATTCAGGATAGAAAGGTAAAGATTGAAATTATTTTATAAGGATGGATATGGATAAAATGGTATGGATTTGGTTTTCTAATATATTGT
The DNA here is from genome assembly GCA_032275145.1 of Synergus laeviventris. Taxonomy (NCBI): domain Eukaryota; kingdom Metazoa; phylum Arthropoda; class Insecta; order Hymenoptera; family Cynipidae; genus Synergus; species Synergus laeviventris. The sequence continues at coordinate 471,987 of JAUESI010000034.1, forward strand.
AAAAAGGATAGAAAAGGATAGAGGTGATTAAATTTAAGGATAGATGTGGATAGGAAAGTAGGTATAAAAAAAGATAGGCGCGGCAGTTGATTGAAAAAGGGATAGAAAAAGATTAGTTTGGATAGGCGAAGAATAAGGAAAGATTGGCGTGGATAGGAAATGATTAACGAAGATAAACAAAGGATACAGAACGATAGAAAAGGGGAGATGCAAAAGAGAATAGATTATTGTATAGAATAAAAAAAAGATAGAAGTAGATTGGTATGGATTGGGAAGGATACATTTGGATACAATTGTCCTTTCCATTTCAATACTGCTGAACCGAAAGTTTGATTTTTTATGATTAAATTATTTAAAGCATATAGGCCCAATTATGCGGAAATGATCGACAAATTGTTGAAATTATTAGATAACCTGTGTAGTAAATAGTATCGACACAACTGTTTGTAAATTACAATGTTTCAATATCATGTCTTGACTATGAAAAATGAAAGTAAAATTTGAAACAGTAAAACCATAGGTCATTCAAATTTGCAGTGACGTGGAAAATATATTAACGCCTAGAAATTATACAAATGTCTGCGCGTCTAAAGGTCACGCGCGCGGCACATTATTATTTCTACCTTACATTCTTTTTTAATCTATTATACCATGCACTTTTCAGATCACTTTAAATCGTCTATTGTTTTGATATTTTTTACTTCTAAGAACTTTCGCATTTTTTCTTATTTAAACGCAAACACCGTTATGTTATATCCGCCCTCAACAATCGTGCGAACGTATTTCAGTCTGTCGTTACATAAACAAATATCTGACGTAGACTCGCATAATTGTAACTTGCTCACATATTACATACGAAGCTAGTTACGGTAAACGTGAGGGGAATGTGCAACTATATATACGTCGTAGTGAACGTTTTGTCATTTTATAGAACGGCCACGGCGACACGTACTATCACTTTCACCACAAATTCCAGTTCCTTCTAATCGTGCGAATTTAATTTGATGAAACTTTTTTAATCCCACCGTGCCATGTAATTGACTTATCGACAAATCTCACCACACACGAAAGAAAATTTACTTATTTGGAAGGCAATAAAAATAACATTATTTAAGGATGTCATATTTCAATTAAGACACTTTGTATTTACTATTAGGTACTCTAAACTATATGGTATATCTTAATTAACATTTCCTTAATAGTAAATGAATAGCCATAATAATGAAAAAAGTTCCTGAATGATAAATAATACTCTTTCTTGAAAGGCACTATGTTTTATAATTTTAATAAACAAAATAGTAATAAATATATTTTTCTAAAGATTTAAAGTTCATTGTGAACATTTGAAATTTGTACCTATATCTGGGTCTTTTTGAAAAATAAATTATTTTATCTTCATGTAGTCATAAACACGATCAAAAACGAAAGTTAGAAGTTAGAAGATGTAAAAAATATATTTTGTCGTGGCTAGGAGTCGAACCTAGCAACCTCTATTTCAAACTCTGTTTGGCAGACTTTGAGACAGAGATTGTTGCCGCTCGCGACTAACAAGAGATATGCGAAATGTCTTTGTGCGAATGCACTCACTCAGTCGTTAGCTGCATTCAACTGACAATGAGGTTTAACAAAATAGGCGCGCTTGTACTCACGAGGCAATAAATCCCCGGTGAATTGGCCAATCACAATTTTTATGCAGATGATATCACTATTCTGCAAAACACTCAGTTATCCCAGTTCCATCTACTGGAAATTGAAAATTGATTTCCAATTGAAAGAGAGGAAAATTATCCTTCAAATTATACGATATTTTCAACATAAATTCTTTAGAAATATTTTTTAAAAAGCTGATTTTTTAATGTTATGTTAATTTTCGTTTCAGAAAATCGCTGCTAGGAGATGAGAATATAGAAAACAGGCTTAAAGGTAAAAAAATATTGTTCACGTTAACTAGATTTATCTGGATATTAAAAGCTTCGTTTATTTCGACATTATCTCTTTTTTTTTATATTATGAATATAATAACGATTTGTATCACTTCTTATAATAAGTACATAAACATTTCATCGTGCATCACGAGTTTACCGCTCGATCCCTCGAAAAATTAATCTCCCATAATTCCTTCATCGCCAACTAAATATATTTCTTGAATGCAAGATTTTTTTCAACAAATTTTTAATCTGGGAAAACTAAAAACTTAATAATTTCAAAAATATAATGTGATTTTAATTATACAATCTTTTTATATAATTTGTATATAGATAGTCATTTCAAATTTATCAAACTATTTACAAAATTAACAAAATACTTTATATAACTCTGTACGAAAAGTTTTCCTTTGACTTTATATACAGCTTGTCTCCTATTCAAATACTTTCTGAGAACATTTGCATCAGTATCGATGATTAATTGACTGTTCTTTATTTCTATATCAATTATTATATTCTCATTTTCTTTAGTAATTCCTGTCATTATTTTTATGAATATTAAACATTTTTAGATAGAAATTTTGGAATGAAAAACTCGAGGATCGAGCGTTTTTCTCGAAAAATCACACCCATAAACTTAATTAGCTTCAGACCGGAAATGACTTGCACTTCCGATCGAATCACAATCGCACAATTTATTTAATAAATAAGGAAGAAGAGAGACATGTGCGGAGCGTTTTTGGGATGATCTAGTCAAACTAGAAAACTCGGGATAATTTTGGAAGCCACTTTTAAAATCACCAAAAAAAAGTACCGAATTCAAATACTTCAGTATTTTTTTAACAACCTTAGCAGTGTTTTTTTAAAGTTTACTTCCTTAGACAGCTGGACAATTTCGTATTCTTGCATTAAGATCTTCAAAAATGAAGTTTGTACTTTCGTTGAAATTATTTTACATTTGAGTAGATTATAGATTGTTTTTCAGTGAAGATTTTACTATAATATAAATTTTCTACATAAAGATTTTTGCATAGATTTTCCTATATGTATATATACTATCTGATATTATAATATTGATTGAATAAATTAAAGAAAATACGGTAGAATTGTCCAGCTCTCTGAATTTACTTAGCGGCTAATAGATTTAATGAAAAATCGTACAATACACTTAGAAAAATCGGAAGTACATGCAAAATGCGAAAGCATATAGAAATTGAGTTTACGCTTATGTATATCTGTCTTGTGTATTATAGGTGTGATGTGCAATTAGAATCCCATGATAAAAACTAGAATAACTTACATTCAAAGCTATCATAAAAAGTTCAAGAATCAAAGCTATTTTCTGAAAGTACAAAAATGGAAGAATAGAAAAACACGTAGTTGATCTCAGAATCCAAACCCTCAAAATGTTCTAAAACAAATGATGTATTTCTACTTTTTTTAAATTCACTGCAATCGATATCCCCAGAATAATCTTCTTCTCTATTTTTATTTCTAAATTGAGTGAATTCATATTAATTCGAAAAAATTCCCATTTAATTTAAGATTTGTTAAATTATAATTAATAAGTACAATTAATCTTGTATTACGTATAATTTTTAGTCTTTTCCATTTTTGGTCTCGTTCATTCTGCGAAAATCGATTCCAGTGTTATCATTAGTATAAAAAGAAGCACATTTTAATATGAAAATCTCTTTAATATTGATTCGCATTGGAGTGAAATATGTGAGTTTTTATCAAAATAATGTAAAATTAAACTTCTTGATGAATAAGATTTTTTTCTAATCGACATATTTGAATATTTAAATTGAAGAAAATAAAATCGAAATTCTCAACTCTCAAGTCTTCTATCATAATAACTATAACACGGTAATACAAAATTCACAATATGTTCTTGTTTTTTCAGTGTCGTATAACACGGAGAAAAGTTTTTGTTAATTTAGAAAAAATATTTGTCTTTTATACTTTTTTAAATACTTTATATTTCTCATTTAAGCACTATATTTTCAACAAGCATATCGATTTGCGTTATACATATGAAACGTTTTTAAACATCAACGATAAATTTTCTCAAATCAACAATATCTTTTCTCACAGGGGCGTATCGTGTGGTTTGCGTGGCTGAGGTTTAGGCCTCCGGTCGTGAAAAAATGTCACAAAGTGACAGAAACTGAACCCGGATTTCCGTCGAGTGATCAAACGAACGAAAATCGTTACAACTAGAAATTCTAAAAAACTTTATAAGCTCGATGATACGCGAAAAGATTTTAAAGTACATATAAAGGTCAGTTATCTTTAAAGTTAGGGTAATGGAATGATGAGAAGAGGACTCGGAAGATAATTTTGAAACACTTATTCGTCAAGTGAATACCTAAAAAAAATGATTGCTCTCTCTTCCAAGTAGTTCCAAACTTTTAAGTTTCAAAAATGTTTATAAATCTTATAAACAAGAACTTGAAAAAAGAACCTTATTTTTTGAATAAGTGCGTCCAATTATTTTCAGAGTACTTGATGAAAACCGCATCACGATTTTCGAAAACTACGATATTTTTTACGGTCAAAGCGCATATTAACTTTGAATACCAGGTGTGAACCGGATTTGAAGAAAGAGTAACGGAAAAGATAAATAGAGATTAACAATCTTCAACAATCGTATGCGTGTTTACATATCACAATTGGAAAAACAATTTCACCCTATTTAGAAAATGCCTAGCTTTTTCCAGCTAGAGTGGAAACTTTTCTCCGGTGCTAGGACGAATTCGAGGATTCCGGTTCAGCCCTAGATAGCCGTTGATAAATTTGCAGCTAATAGCCTAAGACATCGATGGACGAAATGATCGAGACAACCCCTCAGGAATTGTCGTCGCGTATTTGTTAAAACTTTGATAATTATTTACCTGTTTGATAACTATTGAACTCCTAAGTATAGGTAACGCTAGTTTTGCGGTTTGTTTTCATCGATATGCTAAGTAGTTTGGTGTCCCTTGTTTGTTAGACCAGCCAGGTCGAAATCACCCCGTTTCACATTTTCTATCTTCTTTTCAATTAACGAATTCATTCTACATCACCTATAAATGGTTTCAAAAATGGGAAACTTACATAAATCTGAACCCTGCAAAGAAGGTTTGTATAAAAAATGAATTATTTAAATTGGATCCAATAAATTTTTAACTAAGTAAATTGGTATTCAAATTCTAGACAAAAGTAATTCTGGTTCATATGAAGATAAATGAAAAGTTCGAAACTCTCGACACATGAAATAAAGCAAGATACAACTTTACATCTCTACAGGTTTCTTAATTTGTCAAATCAGTCTTCTCGATATTTTTAAATTCCAGAGAAAAGATTCAAGATTCTGAATTGAAGCAAGGTAAATTTGTCATATGTATATTGTAAGTTATAATAAAGTTATCTTGCTTCAAGTGATCTTTTGGAATTCATTTTCTGAATGGGAGACTAAAGAAAAAGTATAAAAATAATCGTAGGGGATTTTCAACAAATGTGGCTGGGGTACAAAAGGGTTGAAAAGACCCTGGAAACTAGCTAATAGCCAACAATCGTTTTTGTGATAAAAATTCGGCTTTCCTGCGAAACTGACAGTTTGTTTATTTGAAGCTCGACCGATAATTCTGCTTCCTGTGATGGAAATTATAAAAAGTCTGTACGTCAGATTTCTCAGTCTATATCAACCACTTCCGGTTTCTCGGAACTTTTGCGACTTAGAAGGAGTTTTTTTCGCATCAGAACCGTTTTGATGAGACCGGTTGGCCGTAGACCCGCGACTTCTGGCCGCGGGACATTCTGTTACGCTGCTTTGTGCCTTTTTCTTAATTCTCTTCTCGATAAGTTTCCGGATGTAGAGGCTGAAGCTCCCTTCTCGCAATCGGCAGTAGGTAAAGGCTTCAATTCTCTGAAATTAGAAAATTAAGTCAAAGTTAAGATTACTTTCTGCCATCTTCTGTTGTCTGGTTAAAATCCTGATTTAAACTAACCGGTAATTAAGAAGCTCTTCATCATCCGGTACCCTAGATATGAGATCAAGAACCTCATTGTTAGGTACCGAGTGCGGTCTGAAGATTTTCCTCGAAAATTTATTGACACCCCAGGCCAAAATGAGATACCTCACAGGTATAATATAAAGTACAACAGCGCCAAGAATGGTCATAATCATGGCAAGGTAGCTCAAATAAGGAACTGTGAAGTTGAACAAGTTCTTTACTTTTTCACACAAGCTAGCTAGGTAACCGATTGAGTTTTGCACCGTTTGAGTCACTTCTTGTATCGCCTGAAGACGTTCCTTGAGACTTTTCTTCTCCTCCTGAAAAAAAAGATGATACTATGATACTTCCAACATTTGTGTGTACAGAAAATTAGCTCAGCTAAACGAATTTTCGATTTTCTGACATGAATGATTACCAACCTTGTCCTTGTCGTCATCGTCATCGTCGTCATCGCCTGGAGTAGGTGGTCCATCATCTGAGGCCGTATCAGTCGTGTCCTGCACGTGGACGGTCACCTGATGAGGAATAGGTGCTCCTGTCAGTACAGCAACCTGTTCGTAAAGCCAAGCGATTCAAGCAGCAACCTCTCTCTCTCTCTCTTTTTTTTTTTTGACAACAGAAAGTTGAAAAGGAGAGAGAGGGGTAGTGAACATAGCATGCTAGATTTCTTTTTCCAAAGAAGCTAAGGACACCCGAAAATAAGCCAGGAAGACAGTACTAGGATAGTTAAAACCCACACAAATTCAAAATCAGCAAAATTAGAAACCGCGATGATAGTATAACCATTGGAGAATTTCTTTTTCTTAAAGTTGTTGGGCTTACCACATAATATTTCAAGAGGATGAGCAGCAATGCTGTTGGTATCATGTATGGTTCGAAGTAGTAACAACCCAATACGAACAAGACAAGGGCGATAATACTTCTCATCTTACTTTCCCACTCGAAACAGCTCCTGCAATTCGAGTTGAGATATGAATGAAAAATGTGATTGCACGTCAATTTTAAATTTTAATAAAGGGTCTCACTGAATATATTTTCCCAAGTCTATGAAGATGACGATGATGGCTTTGAGCCTAAGAACATTCCTCAGGAACACCTGTCTCTTAAATTTCATTTCCGGCTCCATGTACTTCTTTTCTTTCGGATTTACTGTTCTTATACAAGCTCTGAATACATTCCAAACTACAGTCATTTCTAGGAGAATCTGTGGCGAGTTTCCTTTTGCACGACCTCTCAATTTTTTATCTTTTAGAGCATACCATCGCTTCTCGCCATTTCTTATTTTTAACAAAGGTATTGCCACCTTTCCCAGGAACTCAACCTTGTGGTCTCTATCTTCATCGTACACTGTTACTTCCAAAACCGAGTTGATATCCTTGACGTTGCTAAACATATAACAAATTTTATAGAGTTTCAAGGATTTTCGAAAACTTATAATGATGCTTTAAATGAATCCAGTGCTTACAAGGTAAAAATTTTCTGCCAATTTGGCGCCAGCGTTTTGTATTCCGTTTGGGTTTGCAGCCTAGCATTTACTAGTTCTAGGACACAGAAGGGATCACTTTTTCCACCTAGGTCGGCAGCAGCGAGTCCTTGAGCTCTAAAGACCTGTTAAAAATAAAATAGTATTGTTTCTGTCTTTAAAATTGAAAATTAAAATATATATTATATACACTGAAAATTCGACATACCTTAACAATCAAATGACCAACATCTCTTGGTCTTTGTAGAGTATTCATTACCGAATATCTTTGTAAAAGTATATTTCTTTCGTGAGCATTATCCTCGTGCGCTGCCAAATCACTGATAGTTTCACTTGCAGTTGTGCCACTAATAGTTAGCAGCAGGAAAATACTCCCGGCACCATCTTCGAGTTCCCGCCAAAGTCTATGAGTTAACTCTCGTTCCAAAATCGCTAAATTTATGATTGTCTTCCCCATAAGATCATCTTGATGACTTTTATCTCGATCCCAAACTGTCACTTCCAGATCTTGACCTAAGTAGGGATCCTCATAGAGGTGAAGGTCAAATTGCTCCAACCATACTGGATTTAAGGTCTTATTCGCCACTTTGGATTTGTACTTCTCTGTACCCAATCTGAAATAAAACAAATAGTCGGATAATTGTTTATTTAACTATTTTCAAATAAAGTCAAACTTTAAAGTAATTCAAAGAAATAATAATAAATCGTTTCGTACCGAAATTTAACATAAGGATCAGATAAACCTTCTATATCCATTGGCAACAGGTTCTTGGCCTCTACAAGGACGATGGTGACCACTGAACTCCATATTTGTGACTTCAATTTCCGGTTCACATCCGCCAATCGATTACTTCTCTGGAAATACTGCAACCATAAAGAAAACAACCATTGTCTCTTTTCTCTATTAAGAATCTAATAATCTATTTCTATTTTATAAATTCAGCTTTCGAGATCAAAGGATCATGTTTAATAGAAATATTTTCATTTTAATTAAATTCCCAAGAATTAAGAGACGCATTCAATTAGATTTAGTTTTATTCTTGGTTCGTCAAAAATCTTAATAGGTACACGAAAACAATTTTTTTTTAGAAATTAAATCGAAGCATTCTGCGCTAAAATAATAGAGATATTTTTAGACACCACGCTAATTACTTTTATTCTTTGATCAGACTTTACTCTTCAAATTATACAAGGTTGCAGAGTAGAAAGCTAAGAGCAGATCTATTTTCATAAATGGACCGACAGGTCTTTGAGTGGAGACAAGTGGAGAGCCAAATTGAGGACGGTGTATCAAAGAAATTGAGTTATATTTATATTCCTGGGTTATTACGAGCAATTATTCACTTAAATAGGCTAAAACAAATAAATGCTATTCCACATTCAAATATTTATTTCAAATTTTTAGAATTTAAAGTTACTTTTGTTAATAGCATCTCGAATAAATTGCCTTGCAGAAAGGAGTTTCGAATTATTAGCATTACTCGATCGGAAAGTTGGCACTCTCTCAAAAAGTTAGTTTATTGATATGTGATTTTATGAATACCCTATGAATATCTTCAATTTTGTCCTTGAAATTTTCCTTTATTTTATCAAAGAAATCAGGAGACTCTGATCTCTCATCATCCTTGGGTAAAGGTTTCTCTACGTGTTTTTCGAAAATCGATGAGTCATTCAAAGAGGAAACTGAAGACTTTGTAGAATCTTGTAGGTCGTTTGGAGACTCCAAACTCCTATCTTTCTGATCATCACCGATCGATGTAGAAGCCTCCCTTGTGGCGTCATCAATTTTAGATGGAACCTTTTCTTGACATCGAATTGCTCGTCTTCTAACAGGAGTTTTTCTTTGGAATCTGCTCCTGGTTTCTTTCAAAGCCTCTTCCTTAAAATCCTTTTAGGGGGCAAACTATTGTTATTTAAAAAGATTTTTTAATCCAACAATTTTAAGTGAAATATACGAATTTAAATTAACTGTAGCGTACCCCTTTAACTTCACTTTCAGAGCTGTAACCTCGTTCAAAATTCGACTTTGATGACCTGTTTTGTCTTTCGATTATCCAGGCCTCGATTGGTTGCAACCAAGGATGCCTTTCAATTTTGTCTTCCCATATTTTTTCCACTCGATCCTCCAATATTTTTTCAATCAATTCCTTTTTCTTGTCGATACATTCTTTCAAGGAATTGACTATACGTTTGTCCTTTTTTGTCCTTGCTGACAAGTCAGTGTCAGAAAGATCTTTTTGAAGAAAATTTCGATCGAGGATGACCTCAACCTTATCGGGATGATCATTTTTTCGTAATGTCTCAGCTATCCTGTCTAAAATTCGACCTGAAGAGGACCTTCTCTTCCCGCCCGAACTCTCCCTTTCCTAGTGAACATATTTCATTAGTTTCTCCAATGTGTGACTCAAAAACAATTTTTTTCTAGAGAGTCTTGATCCCCCTAATTATTTTCGAAATCCGAAAAAAGAAATGTCCTATCATTTTTTTTAAATTCTGATTAAAACACGTTTCGGATTTGACTTGAAGTTTCTCATGTAAATTGCATAGGGAAAAATCCCTTTTTGGCGTGTTTGGAATAATTTTCAGGGTTTGAGAAAATGTGATGAGAAAGTATAAAGGCTCGTGGAGAAATATCCAACAAAGAATTTCATGTATAACACATATGGGTTTGATACTCCTAAAACACCCCCATGGTGCCTCAAAAACTACACTTAAAACCAAACATGACAATTTTTCACAAAATCGACTTTCTGAGTGCTTTATTCTCGTTTTCTTTAAGTAAAATTGATTTCTATTACTCTAGTTGAATATTTATGTACATTATTTGAACAAATTTTGAATTATTTAATTATTGTTAATTATTTAATTATTTAAATTTAAACACATGCCATTTGCTTAAAAACTTTTTTTTTCTAAAATTACGAAGTCTTTTATTGTTACGTGACACAAATTTATTTTCAAATAGTTTATAATTGTATAAACAGTACATTATTATTTAGTTTCAACTAATAATCATCCAACCTTCATTATTTAACAAACATAATTTGTTTTAACAAATTTAATTTGCTTAAATGATTCTAATTGGTTTAGACTATTTTTTTCAGGCATTAAATTAAGTTTTATATAATAATCTTCCTGACAGTCTGTTATTTTAATAATAAAACTTTTGCATTGTTTAAACATTAATAATATGATTTATTTCTGAGATTTAATCGAATTTCAGAGATGTTCGCTTTTTTCTTTTATAATCTACATCTTATAGTTTACGAACGGAGAGGAAAAAATTGGAAAATATTTGAAAATACATTTGTGTCACGTAACACTAATAGACTTCGAATTTTTATGAAAGAAACATTTTTTAATCAAATGGCATTTGTTTAAATAATTCACAAGTAATTAACCAATGTTTATAAATATTTCACTAGACCAACAGTATAGTAATCTTTGTAAAATTCCATTTATTTAAATAATAAAAAATTAATGAACCAATGTCCATAAATATTTTACTAGACTAATAGAAATAATTTTTACTTAAAGAAAACGAGAATAAAGCACTCAGAAAGTCGGTTCTGTGAAAAAATTGTCATTTTTGGTTTTAAGGGTAGTTTTTAAGGCACCGTGGGGGTGTGTTAGGAGTATCAAACCCATATGTGTTATACATGAAATTCTTCGTTGGATATGCCTTTATATACTTTCCCACTAGATTTTCTCCAACCCAGAAAAGTTATTCCAAAAAAGCCAAAAATGATAGGACATTTCTTTTTTCGGATTTCGAAAATAATTGGGGGATCCACACTCTCTATCATCAAAAAAATGTTTGCCATATTTCTTAATTTATTTCTTAATCCTTATTTTTCTAGATTGCGATTTCAAATTTTTATTTGTTTAACTTTACTATATTATGTCTTGGAAAGGATCCAAATTGAAAGTCTTAGCACGAAAATTTTTTCTAAACTGGAATATTAAAATCATTTAAAATGCAATATTTTCTGATTCAAGTTAACAAAAATAAAAACAAACAAACTTTTTCTTCTACATTCGGAGAAACCAATATTGCTCAAAAAAAGTCTTCACCAGCGTTTCCAAAATTTTTGCCTTATCTTCGTCTTCTTCACCCTTGTCTCTTTCGAACACAACCGCATTTCTTTTCGCTTTTTTCGAGTCTTCCGAGAATTTTGACATCATCAGCCGGCAACTCGAGTCCGGAAAATCCTGCGTCATCGATACACGCGCAGACTTTGACTGACGAGTTTGAAGGCAATCGGTTTCCACACACAAATGACATACATTTGATAGTGCTTGCTCGTTAGCCGCAGTGATTGTCGACGAGGAACGAACACTCTTATCGCCTCAAGGTTGGATTAAGTCAACTTGATAAGAAATTTAAATAGCCGGATTTCTTTTTTTCTTTTTTAGTTATTCCATCCACGTTTTAAGGAATAAATAAACGTACTCGCTCGCGGAAAGAAACAGACGTACTGGTCGGCAGGCTCTACTAAATTCTATCATCATCAGGCCGTCTCGACGCCCCCTCCAGGGTCACCAGCTGGCGAATGTCTGTAAACATAACTCGTGGATGAGAGTTCAATACTGGGTGTTTATTTTTATTTTCCTCATTACTTCCTTAGTGATAAATTGTGTTTGTCCTGAGGAAAAGGACAAACTTTTGAAGGGACAGATTTTCAAAAGGTTTTTTGGATTCTTTCTCTTTTGTAGTTTTTGGAAAGTTCGATCTCACGGTAGTGAAAAAAAAATACAAAACTTACTAATTTTCACTTCTGATGAACTCTAATGCTCTCAAGCCGCCAATAAATAAACACTCTCTTCCTCTTCTACATTCATTTATTGGTATTCCAGGCGCTCCCAGTAGGGGCCTTTTGGTGAATCCTTTCACTGTTTCAAGAAAATTTATGGTTCAATTTTATTTTACCTTGTTTTATTTTTATTCAGAAAAATCATTGGTATTTTTCCTCTGAAAAAAAATTCTACATTTAAATTTTAAATTGATATTATCAAAGTCATCTCGCAAATAATGTATAATGTATTATCATTGCATTTATCTCAGAACTATAACTCGTTTCCATCCATAGTTCGTTATAAAAGCTTTTCAGTAATTTTTTTTCGAAAAGATAATGTCTTTATGTATATATTATGTACTAAATGCCTTTAACGAATGTTAATTTTTAAAAAAACGTCGCTAATAATATACCAAACACCCAGTATATGATTGCAGGAAATATAAGGAACAGGATGGTCATTTAGAGTCTTATTTTAGCACGCTCGCTTTTTACATAACTAACTTAACTAATGATACACTCGTCAAATTTCATATTTTACATATCTCCGTCATTTAAATTTACATATAAAGAATTCGCTCTCCAAATAAAAAATTAAAAGTGAAAAGAGAAATCCAAAATTAGGAAAATTTTTTTTTAAAATTCAAACATGCTTCTAACTTTTGCATTTAAATTCAAGTCTTTCAGGTTTTTTACACTACATACGAATCTCATAATAAAAGTATCTATTATTTTATACTTTACTTTGAAACTTTTTAAACACGATTTCTTTCCAAGAAAAATATACTACGTTCGAGGCAAATATTATTTTCCATCAAATGGAAGAAGTTGCAACCCTTGATAGACTGTACTATAATAATAAAAAAACACCTTATATATAAAAAAAAGTGTAAATAAAATATCTATGTGATAAGCTTTGACATATTTTCTTTATTGATAATTTTATAAAACTCTATAGGAGGTAAAAAGTCGCAATTTTTTAAACGGCAACGGTGAGATCTTTTCAAAATATAGAGAGATTTAAAACAATTCATAATTAAAGGCCTATTTCCTATAGAGAAAGAATCTGGGGTTAAATTCAATTTACAAGAGAGTGCAAAATATCTGGAATAATTTTTATTCAAATATTCTTCTTCTGTTTCAAATGGGAGCAATCGATTTTTGAAGAAAATATACATATAATTATATGTAGGAAGATGTTGGAGAATAATATTTCTGCTGACAAAATAGGTTTCCATTGTGATTAGAAAATCTCGATAGACAGTGTAGGGGAGAATAGAAACCTGTCTAGTGCAATCCCTCAAGACACCATGTGACAATTTATTGTTACAATATCTGAAGCACAAATTTCACACGACACATATATTTTGATTGATATATGCAATTAAGGAAATTACTCTTTTGCTAATAAATTATTATGAAATATCGGAATTGACTCAAATATATAATTATAAAGATTATATTTTCCAATATCGTGTTTAACATTCAACTAAATAAAACTAAATGAGTGATAACTGATGAGATTTCAGAATCGCGTGTCGCTATTCCAGTCGGATTCCCCAAATCGAGTGACAACAGCCAATATATAAGAGCCACAGTGTTGATCTTAATTCCCCACTGACTCACGCACATAAATATAGGTTCATGAATGTCAATAAAATTTAAATTATAGTCCTTATTGTTTTTAGTGAAACGCATGGGAAACAATTTTTCGCTGAAAAGTTTTTTTGTACATGGAGTATTTTAAGAGATGTTTACAAGTGTCAGTTAAAATAGGACCCTGATGTATAATATATCTATATAATGTAAATTGTAAAATTTGTTGCTTCCTCATAGAAGAAATTTTGTAGTCGTTATATTTTCCAGTATTTTTAAAATGATTTAATTAAACTTTCCTCAGTTGATAAATGTCTAATACAACGTTCTAATCTAATTTTTGTAAAATTGATTTTTCGACTATAAGTCCTCAAATAATCAAAATTCACAGCTTATATAAAGGGAAGAAAGATTTTTTGAGTCAAGACGAATCGAATAAATTTTATTTAAAAATATGAATGATGTTATCAAATTTTCTTCTGAAATAACTTCAAAAATTTCTTTTCTCGTTCTTCGAGGTTGAATCGTGGAAAATTTATTTAAAGATGATAGAAGATTTAGATATTTAGATCTTTTGCTTCGAGAAACCAGAATTAAATATATTTTTTAATATTTAAGAAAATCACTAATGACTTTCTCCATGAGGAAGCAAATGAATTTTCAACTTCATCATAATGAGGAGGCAAAGTTCTCAAGAAATGAGCAGAAAAATATATAAATACAGTTAATTGAAATATCCGAGATTGAATTCACAGCTACCCGTGCAGAAATTTGGTTGGGATTCTCGTGGGGCTCTGGCCAGTTTGTTACAGTTCTAATGAGGTTCTGATCTGAAAACTGGCAAGGACCCCACAAGGTGCATCACGATTTCACTGGTAAATTCCCCAACACTAGGGAAAACTGGTCAATAACCCCTCAAGATTAAAAAACTATTCTTGGATTTATTATTTGTAATATTTGATTACTTAAATATTTATTATATTTTTCAGAAAAAAATCCGAATATCTGAAGCCACAATCGAGATCAGAGCTGCCAACTAATGGTAAGGAATTTTAAGCGATTTAAAAAGATTTCAAGTGATTATAAGGAGTTTATAAAGAATTTCAAAAGAATTCAAATGAGTT
>JAUESI010000034.1:495829-511045 GCA_032275145.1 Synergus laeviventris
ATTTTGACGTGAAAAACTCTGCAATTCCCTATTTCATTATCAACAAAATTGGAATTTTAATGAGATATTTCTATTATATCGTTGTCCCATAAATACCTATAAATTATATAAACATATTTTTATTAAAAATAGAAATCCCAACCATGTCAGAACTTAAACGTGACTAAATGGGTCAATTTCTGCAAGGGTGATTTATGTGAGGCGAATGAATTGGACAAATTAGAGATATTAAAGTGACTATGGCAAAGCAACATTGTAGAAGGAAAATTTGTTTAATCGATCTGAAGATTTTATCCAATTTAAATCAGGATATTCAATGCTGCTGCTTGTTCCATGTGTTTAAATATTTTAAAGAAACCGACTACCTCAATCACTGAGCATTTACTAGAAACTCAAATTACATAAGTCGAAATCTCTTAAATCTTTTTCAGTGTGAAGAAAATAATGTGAAACTCTTTATAAGCACCCATTTGAATTCTTAAGGAAGTAAGAGATAACGACATCAATAAATGAGCCGTTTGCATGAGAATAGTTAAACAGAAAAGATAGATAAATATTAATGTTACCTGTTGCTGCAATTTCTGAATATATTAGGATTAGTATGTAAAATGTATGTACATACATTGCTAGCAAAAATTTTAAACTAGTATAAATATATTCCTATTATTATACTATTTTCCCGTAAGTGGCTCACTTTTGATGTTGCTACCCTATTTTATCCAAAAGTATTGTTAAAACTTAAATTAAAAATAGGCATCATAATTATTATCCGCGCAATTAATTTCTCGCTTTTGCACTCCTTTGGCTAAAACAGGGCGTCATAAATGTTTCCCGCGGATTTCAAAATTTTTAAAATGATTTCAAGAGACATTTTGAAATCTTGTAAAATCCTCTAATAATTCTTGAAAGATCTGTGATGTAATCTAAAGAAAATAATATAATAAGAATAATAATAACAATAATCTGAAGACAGTTTGAAAATTAAACACAATTCGCAGAATATTATCTCCAAAAAACTAATCAGGTATTAGACAACAATGTGTTAGATATTTTCGAAATATATGCGAACATCACTTTTTTCAGATAGGACTTTTAGTTTAAAATACAATCAAAATAAAAATTCATTCAACTGAACGTTCAAATCTTCAACTACATTAAATTTCAGTACAAAATCACATTGCTTGATATAAATAATCCGAGTAAGCCTAATATACTAAAAAAAACACAGGTGCCTGTTAAATTGTCAACCCCCGCTTACTGAAAACCCGTAACTGATCACCGAATAACAAAAACAAGATTTTCAAGGTCCGTTCGCGTACCAAAAAAATTAAACAATAAAACTTGGCAAGTAATATGCAATCCGACATGCATTACTTTATTTCTCAAGCCAATCTGTCAGTTCACCAAAAGCTCGTTCACCGGTTTTAAAGTCGAGCTTTAATTCGCAATCACCCAGAATCATTCATCTCTTCTACACAAACTTATATCAAAATCGAAAGATACAAAATAACAAAACAACATTAAGTTTCTTAATCAGATATCCGCAACGTACGTGGTCATTATTAAAAACGTGGACCACGTCTGAACAAAACGCGTCGACTGTCTCGTGTGCGACACACTGGAGCCGTGGCGGTTGACCGAAGGAGGTTGGCCAAAGGGGTACATTCTACCCCTTAAAAAAAGTCCTTCCAAATAACCAACAACACCCACCGACCATGTCGCTCTTGCATTCGAGAGGCCACTGACAGAACTCGCAATTGCTATTGCATGTCTCGAGTTTGATGCCAGGAAAAGTGGTGAGGGGTTATGTGAGGGAGAGGATGGAAGGCAAAGGAAGTGAGAAAGAGTGAGTGAGAGAGAGAGAGAGAGTGAGAAGAGGGGGGTTGTACAAGAGGAGGCTCTATCGACCCGAACCGATTCGCCACCAGAGAAAGTGCACAGAGATATAGCTTTTCATGGAATATCTCGATAATAAGAAGACGGAAGCTGCTGCTTTCCGTTTTGGCCCTAAGGGAAATTCAAAGAGTTACTATTGAATTCGGAGAAACACTATTTATTGAGGATTGCAGGGGTAAAAATGAAGAGTGGGGATTGAGATAAGGGTGGAAGGCCGTAGGTCTCGTACCTGCGCAAGGGACACCAAATATGAAACTCGTGTTCGTTGTTCGAGCAAACACATATGTGAATATATATACATAATATTAGTGTTAAAAATAAGTTGTATGGGTATTAAAAGCTGTTTCACAAACACGAGAATTTACGAATCATTGTTTTTTTCCAGACTTAATAACACTATACAGGGTGTGTCGGTACTCAAGGTACATATATATATTTTTGAATTCAAAAAAACACGGAGTAAAAAATTTGTGGAGTTTATAAAATACCTAGTAGGTAAATAGAATGCGTTAGATTGCGGACAATCCATGGGCCATTGCTGAGAGTGTGTGAGAATACAATATTTTCAGATTGTATAATTTTCTCTCAATTTATTTTTGTAGGAGATTTTGACTCTTTGGTGCAACTTCACACTTAAAAAAATTAACAAGTATCTTTTTTATAGCAATCAAGTAAAATGCATGCGTTGTTTGAATTCTGTAGAATCTTCCTGAATTCTTAGAATTCTGCAGAATTTACTCGAGTTCTGTGGAAATTCCTTTAACTTTTTTGAATTACCCTGAACACTTTTGAATACATTGAATTATTTGGAATTTCATAATTATTTCACAATTGGTCTAATTTATAGTCGACCATTAAGCTACCAGTGAATAAAAATGTATCTTTTTAACTCATTCCCGCAGAATTCTTACGAATTTTGTAGAATTCCCTTAAAAATTTGGACTTCACAACCTATGACTCTTTTCTCACGATTTTAATTAGTGAACTTCCACTGATTCAATTTTAGAAATAAATTCAATACTCTTAAATTAATTAAAATGGTAGACTAACTAGACTAATTGTGAACTAATTATGAAAACTACATTGATTGTATCAGAATTCGGTGAATTCTGGCGAATCTTCATGAATTTAGAGTATTTAAAAGTCTTGAAATGCCAAATAATTCAATGTATTCAAAAGTGTTCAGAGCAATTAAAAAAAGTTAAAGAAATTTCCACAGAACTCGAGTGAATTCTAAGAATTCAGAAAGATTCTAAAGAATTCAAACAAATGCATTTTACGTAATACTTATAATTAACTCGAACTTGATAATTTTCGAATCTCGTTTAAGTGTGAAGTTGCACCAAAAAGTCCAAATCTACTAAAAAAAAATTTAGGGGAAGTTATACGATCTGAACTTGTATTCTCGCACACATTTAATTACTCGGTAATTATTATACACTCCACTATTTTTTTGTATTATAATTTTTTACTCCATTTTTTTTTTAATTAAATATTAATATGTACCTTGAGTAACGGGACACCCTATATAGAGAAACAAAACAATTGAGCTATATGGAACTGAGACACGTGTAGGAGGGTTCAAGAAGACGAGCAGATTTAAATAGGATTGAGGGTTAAAGTTACACTGACTGAGTGTAGGTTTTAGGGTCAAGCATATGAACCTTGATAATACCTATCCTGTTGACAGAAGGTGGCAAGAGGGAATTTGAATTTTTTATTGCGACCAATTATTTTTTTTAAATATTCATTCGGTTATGAATATGTTATTCGCTGTTTATGGATTTTCTCTGAAAGCACGCATACATTTTATATAAGTTTAGTATACAAAATAAAAAAAAATTTCGAATGACATGATCCCCTAATTACAGTAATTTCACCTCAAAGAAATTGAGTAAAAGTTTGATAAGATTCTTCAGAAATTGCGTGTATGGGAATAGACCGCTGAAACGTAGGTGTGGTTTCAGTATTTATCATCATGATTTTTTTGCATGTCATGACTGCTCTTTTAATTAAAATTATCTAAAGTAAAAGCTACTTTTTTGTAAATTAAAATACGTACGTTAGGTGATGATATACAAAAAATTATAACTTCATAACTAAATACATAACTTTCAATTGAAATTGGTAAAATTGCCAAAGAAATGCGCTTAATTTGAAGAGTGAAACGGATTTAACTGAAAATTACTTAAACATGTCAATCTTGGGAGGATATTTTTGGATAAATTTAAACATGATGTTGATCATAGATCTCGGAACGTTCTTTACGTATGACGTGTGGTCGTAACAGCATTTACTATTACAGTCTAATTATTGGGTCAAATGTCAATAGCAGATGCGGTATTATAAAGACATCATGCAGGCATAATTTATTTAAAATAGAAGAAAAATAAATGCATTTTGATTACGCAAAACCTCTTTATACAAAAGTCATAAAATCTTTCCTCATTACTTAATTTATTTTGATACAGTATATTATATATAATATAAAATTTAATAGTTCTACATTATTTAAATAATAATTTTCATGAATTTCCTATCTGCAATTATTATTTCACTGAAATTAGTACTTGATTATACCTTTGCCCTTATTCTTCGAAAAATCTTCACCGAAAAGGATTATATAATTAAATATTAGATTTAGAAAACAGAATTTAACGTCCACCCTAGCGTTCTGAAATATAAACAAATACTTGTTTCGTACTCTTTACCACCCTTGCGTTATACAAGAGTAGCTAATAAATAGAGGCGTCCGTCTGGAGCCTTTTTCTTGAAAACAAGAGTATTACATCCTGACGTCATTATCGGTCTCCTGGCAACGAAACATGTATACCCTCTAAAGAATTCAGAAAAGTATGTACATACATGATATTATTCAGTATGCTTCTTGAAATAAAAAAATTCTTTTCATTTTCTCAGGTTCCCAATAAGGGCTTCACCTTTTCTCATATACGCCGTTTTAACCTTTGAATTATCGATATGGGTGGGTCAATAGAATTTCATAACTTCAATTTAAGACAATAAACGCGATATTTTCATTTTATTCTGCAATGTACAAAAATGTGCATACACAGTATGCAATTGCTACACACATAGAGCTTTCTATTATTTATAAACTAATTAATAGATCACTGAATTTATTATTATGTATAATTTACAGAGGAAGATGACGAACTTTTGCCAAATGAAGATTGAGTGCAATTTATCACATAATATAATTGTTTTGCATTACTGATTTTCGTGTATTAATAATTCTACGTTCAAATTCATTTCTTATTTATCTCATTACTTTTGAAGAAGATAAATTGCACTCTATTTTCAATGCTGTGAATTATTTGAGCAAACTAGATAACAAAATACTATTACATTTTTTCTTTTTTGAATTCTCTTCCTTTTATTAAATTAAAAATAATTCACAAAATAATAGGTTTATATATGATTTCTAGACCTTTCGATCTTCTCACGAGTCTTAAAAATTTGTAATTACATATTAAAACTCAAGCTCGCCTTTTCTGAAAGTGTTAATCAGTCTAACGTGGGTATCGAGAATCGATAAGATATTTTCCACAAATTATAGAACGAAAATTGAAATCTGAATGTCTAATATTTTTTACAGTCTAAAAGTGAGCAAGAAAATTATTCAGTATAACTTTCTTTTATGTTCATCCAGGTATGGAGTCTATTTAAAGGTACAAAAAGACGTGAGTAAAATAATTACTTTAATTTTTTTATTTTGCTTGAAAAATAATTAACAATCTTTTTGGTCTGATTTATTTTGAAGTTTTCTGTTCATTTAAACAAGTATAGGGCATAATGATACATTTTACAATCTTCCGGCAACAAAAATAGAGATAATATTCAATCAATTAATTTATTTAAATAAAACTCTATTGCCGAGCTATTTTTCTTTAAAATCTTGTTATAACTACTTCGAACTATTTGTTCAAACTTATTAAATTGACCTACGGATTTTATATCGAGTGCTTTCATTTGTTTTACTACTTTTATATTTACCACAACTTCAAAAATATTTTTTGAATCTTGATAATTGCAATAAAAATAAAAAACACCTTCAATTAGAAAAGTTACTGATCACAACAGTTACAGTCGGTTTTGATCAGCCAATCGTTTGAAGCGACGTTCCAGGTCAGGATGATTGACCAAATTTTCTGTCATCACTGCTGTTTTTTAAAAATCTTTTTTATTACAAATTTTAAAAAACCTACACACAAATTATTAAAATTTTATATGATTAAACTTAACTTGAATTTTTATAACAATTTGAATTTATTATTTCTACTAAAATATTTCTTATTGAAGTAATTAAATATTTTAAGCTACTTGTTTAGTGAAATTATGTTTCATAAATTACTTTTTGAATAAATTATAAATTTTAAAAAAGAATATAATATAGAAGTTAAAATAAAAAAGTATAATTAGGTCTTATTTTTGGAAAAATAGCGGATATTATTTTCAAAAATAATTGCAGAGCTAAAAATTGTTTTATTTTTCAAATTTCAAATTCTCACGGCTTTTCCACCCATTCTTCAATTTTCTCTCATAGATGAAACTTGATTTCTGAGACTGCTGAACTGAAATCGACGGATTCAAAAATCAAAAAAAACTTTCAAGATCAAAAGCTACTCTTTTCATACAAAATTTCTTTCTTAATAAGAAAGATAACCAAAAAAAAATTCGCGATACGAAATGTCTGACATATCACATACAGCTTTATCTATATGCTGTTGTTATTAATAAAATAATAAGCGATAATTTAAAAAAATAATAATAACGAGAACCGGAAGCACACGTAAAAACTAATCGAATCTTTTAAATACGATCCGGTACGACGTAGTGTCATAATACAAATTTCTATCGTTCTTCAATCTTTAAAGAACTGAAATATATATTTTCTATAATCAAATCAATTGAAAATCGAAACTTATTTACTTTTCACTGATTATAAATTTTCTTTCTCATTGTTTTTATAAATTAAAATTTATAAATTGTAACAAAAATAACGGATGAAAAAAGAAGTCTTAACTTAATTCAACGACATTACGTTACATCGTCTGATACTAGAAACTGGCAAGGACCTCGATAGGTGTAATTGATTTATTAAAGAAAGTCTCGTAGAGCTATAATATATCCATATATATATTACAGAGACCGTAACTTATTGCGACTATTGTTCCGATTTGCTCATTCTGACACAAAAAAAATGCATTTTTACATCAGTTAGCACAAAATAAACTGATTAAAAGGAAGCGACTACTCCATTTGATCCTAAGATAAATTCATAAATCATTATCTGAATTCTTAAATACAAAACAATTATTTAGTTCAAAAATACATCATCAAATGAAAAACTTAGGGAAAGACATTCAAAGATATGAACATGTATTTAATATTTTCGATAATGTGAATTACATTCATTTGCAAGTGCCAGTATGTATAATTGAAATTACGGGTTGGAATTTTAGAAAGAAATCAAAATACACGTTCATTTCTGAATATATAGTCAATCAGTAATATAAATTTAAAGAATAAAGAATCACCTGAAGAGTTTCGCTTCAGTCGTCGATTTCCATTGTACATCCTATGTAGTTTGGAAAAGCAGAGGAAATGCACGAAGTGGACCAGAACTTAAACACTGCATTTTATTAGTACACTATAAAATTCGGTGACATACCTTCATTTTATCGGGCCGCGATAGAACACAAAATTACGCGGTCGAATGAGCAGACAAGTAGGTGGATATTTAACTGAAGAATATTACAATATTACATAAATTTTATAAATTCGCTTTTAATTCAAAATTAAATGTATCGCATAAAGTGTCGCTTCCAAGGAATAGATTCAGTCTTTTCCGACTTTAAACAATTATTTCCTTTCAAGGATTAAAACATTTTACGTAAAAGGCTATGACACAGGCTTAGTTTTAAAAAATTTAAAACGTAGTTCACAAGGCAGATCATTTCCAGTGAAAATGTGTTGTTCGATTAAAATTAATAATAGAAAAATATCCTCTCTACAGCTAATTCAAAACCACCTGAATTTCAATTTACAATTTTTCTCTGCGATCTCATTTCTTTTCACTCTCAAAACTAGTTCCCACATGCTAATAAAGATTTATTATTAAACTATTCACAACCTGTTATTTTAACTTTTCACTAGAAATGAATCACAATATCTACCTTAAACTACAACCTCTAATCTCTAAAAATGTATGACCCGTGCTAAAAAAAAATCAAAGAAAACTGAATCGATTCCTCAAAGTATATATTGAGAATAGGCACGCAATGTCGAGCATTTAATATAAATAGTTTTCAGCGATAAAAAAAAATCTTGCTTGCTTTCAAAATACCCTTACTTCTCGGTATAAACTGTCTTTTGAATGAATAAACGAGAGGGTACGACGAATATGGAAAAACGTTATATTTACACAATATGAGAAAGACTAGTGTGTCAATTGAAACTTTATCTTGCCGAGCTTAGCTTCGACAGAAGAATGTTAGATTATATCGCTTTCTACCAATTTCCTCGACCCCGGCCTCTAAATCCTCCGCCTCTGAATTGACCACCGCCTCTTGGCTTTCGGGAAGAGAAATTGTTAACCGAAGGTCCACGAGGACTGTTATTTGACCAAGGAGGTCGTGGTCCTCCCCTAAATCCTCCTCTGCCTCGTTGAGATCCTCCTCGCCAGGGGGAAAATTGGGCAGCGGGTGCTCCCATTCGAGGTCGAAACATCGACATTGCATCTGGAGCCTCGTAATCGAAAACAACAACCGGATGTATTTCCGGTACACCACCAGGTGGTTCGTTAGGCGTTGCGAGCAACGGACCGTTTTGTAGGTTCATAAGCTTTTTTGGAGATTCTGTCGATTCTTGATCTTCGGGAAAATTATCGCATGCTGATCTTTTTAAGAGTTGAGCAGAATCCTTTGTCGAATTCATCATGGCTTCCAGTTCCTCTGACAGCTGCTTTGGTGGGTCCGAATTTCCTGAGGTTTCTGGATTCTCGCTCTCTGCGCTTTCTTTATTCTGCTCAGGAGCCTGAAAATAGATTTTGTTTTTATAAAATGGGACTCTGAATATTATTTCATAGAAAATTCGTTAATATTATATGTATAAAAATAGTCCATACCAGTTTGTCTTCTACAGAAGCATTCCTAGTATTCTGCGAATTATTATTCGCCAGCGCCTGTTGGTTGGCATGAACACAGGACGTGTTTCCAGCAAACTCGGACTGCCTCGAATCATCATGCAACCTGTTTTCATTGAATGAGAAATCTTCTTGCCTCTCCGACTCTTG
Organism: Synergus laeviventris; assembly: GCA_032275145.1. NCBI lineage: Eukaryota > Metazoa > Arthropoda > Insecta > Hymenoptera > Cynipidae > Synergus > Synergus laeviventris. The sequence goes on from JAUESI010000034.1 coordinate 505,041, forward strand.
TATATGCTCTAGTTGCTGATTAAACTCATTGTTCCCCATTCTCCCTCCGTCCTGTGACTCTAAAAGTGGTCTGTTATTAGGCAGCAGTTCCGGTGGAGATCTTTGCTGATCATGAGATCTTTGTCTACGATTATTCCTCTTATTATTATGATCATCGGAATATCTGTCCCTCCTGTTTCCACGAAACCCTCGACCACGACCACCCCGATCGTTCCGATGTGAATTGTCCCTGTGTGATTGGTCGTGCTGAGGAAACCTTCCTCGAGAGGCGGAATCATCTTTATTCCATCGATCGTGTTGATTCTCTCGATAATCGAAATCCTGCGCTGGATGGAAATCCCGTTGGTGAAAGTTTTGTTGATTCGGTGAAAATTCTTGCTGATTTTGAAGAAAGTTATGTTGATTTGGCTGGAAATTCGGTCGATTTGGAGGAAAATTCGGTGGATTTGGAGAAAATTCTGATTGATTTGGTGGAAACTCTTGTTGATTGGGAGGGAAATCTGACCGATTTGGATTAAAAGGCATGGAAGAATTGGGTCGAAAGTTTCCCTGATTCGATCGAAAGTCCATAGGATTGTTTTGTTGAAAATCTGGCGGAGCTTGATGAAAATCAGGTGGTCCGTGGTGAAATTGTTGAGGAAGAGGTGGAGGTGGTGGAGGAGCTTGAAGATTGTGAAGGTCCTGAGGTCCACATCCACCAGGTAAGGGAATCATCCTCATATCCATGTCCATGTGTTGAGTAAGAGGAGGCATAGATGAAGGTCCTCGCATATCTCGGTCTTGTGATCTCACATCTACCAGGGTGCCTCTTCCTTTTTGTTTACCCTCGTTTTCATCATCGGATAACTCCATATCGACGCTCTCAACATTGTCTCCAGGTTGCACTTGTTGTCTAAATAAAATAAAACAAAATAAAATATGATAAACTTCTTTCACTTATGCATTAATTTTTTAGATTTTTAATTTTTAATTTTTTAACTTTTTTTTTTCATTCATCACAAGTTTTATGAAACTCACCTGTAATCTTGATCAGTATTGGACCACAAGCTGTTTTGAGAATGAGGTATTGGTGAAGAATCATTTGGATTACTATGAGTAGCTGGACTTCCAGTTAGACTGATAAGATTTCGGTGGTCCACATCACCTTTTATAAGACGATGTGGTAATTGAGTTCCTATCATAGGCAGAGGTATCACCCTAAAACAAACAAGAAACAATATCCAAATTAGTAGAGGTTTGAAATATTTCTGAAATTCACTTGAGACTATATAAAAAGTACTTTTGAATGGTTCAGTTCGTTATTCGTCTTTTAAAATAACCAGCTTCTAAATAGCTAAAAAGTACATTGCACTCACCTATGATCAACATCGCCAACACTACTAAGAATAGGTTCTTGCGATTGGGAGTCATTATACTCAATAGGATCCCTGAATCCAGTTTTTTCATAAATAGGCGGAGATTCCGGAGTTTCGGAAAGAGCATCATTCTTGTTTGAACTATTCGTCCATGTAGCCTCATTATGCAAATCCCATCTGTCATTTCCTCTTTCCCCCTCACCTGTCCAAGAAGGATTGGCGTTATTTTTGGCTGAAAAAAAAACAAGAAAAAACTCGTCAACTCATTTTCTTCCAAAAATGAAAATCGCCACTAATTACAATCTAACAACACTTATCAATCAAAATCATGAGGACTAACCTTTTTTGTCCCAGTTCGCAGAATCCTTAGGAATTTCATTCGTAGGTGTCCACGTTGGGAACTTAGGAGGTAATTTGTTGTAACAATTTTCATCGTCGAGGAAAATAGGCGGAGGCATTGGCGGCGGGGGTAAGGGAGTAGCGGAATTAAGTGATCCATCATAGGATAAAACATTGTTCTGACTATTTTGACTCGAATAGGGAGAAGGTGTATGAGATTCTCCACTCAAAGTCCTCATAGGCAGAGGCGTGCTGTGGCTCATCTGATGATTATTCAAATCACTATGACCTGGTAACCTCGTATTTATCGGTGTTCCAGGGATATGTGAAATATTGTAGCCCACATGCGACAAATCTACTGTTAATGAATCCGGAACATCTCCTAAGCCTGGAATTCCACCAGTATCGTTCCCTCCGTCTGATGATGGTAGGACTGTCTTCAGAAAACTCGAGATGCTGAAATCCTCGTTCTTATCCGGAGGACAGGAATTAATTGCGTCAAACTGTCTGGCCTGCATATCATAACTTACAATTATTATTTTTAAAGACATTTAAATACCCAAGCATTGGTGTTTAGAAACCTTAAAATTTTAAAAAGCTCTCAACTCAAATGAATACGTTTTTAAAGTCAGAAATTAAAAGCTTGTGGATTTTTAAAATCAAATCTTCAAAGTTGAAGTATTCGAATCTAATTCTTTAGAGATAGAAGAACATTTTACCTCCATGGAATCATTGTACTGCTGACTTGTATTTGGAGTCATCGAATTTTCGCTGAATATGTTCTTCTGAAAAATGGTTTTCTTATCAAACTATTTATAAAATTAAGACGATTCTCAGGATCTATAGTATAAATATCTAAAACTTTACCATATCAAAGTCCATATTTCCGTCCATAAAAGACGAAAAGTTAGGAGCGAAATCCCCCGATTGATTTAAAAGGCCTGCTGTTGATGGCTCGTAGTCCTGATGACCATATGAGCCGTACATCGTTGGAGGTGCAATTTCAATAATCGTGGACTTTTGACTTGAAAGGTGCAATCCTTCTCCTGGAAGGTCGATATCACTGTCGGGACTCGGAGATGGCGCGTTTATATCCGGTGATGGAATTGGAGAAGCCAACATTGGCAAAAGTTCGTCCAGCTTCTTTTTCAAATGCTTGACTCGACTTCCAAAATTCCTGTAGGCCTGCAAATTATAGACGGTAAATTTATAAAACTGACTAAAAATTTATATTAATAAATCCCGGTTATTTTCCTGTTTTTAAGATTCGTTGTCATTCAGAAATAAACTTACATTCGTAACAATTTTAACTTCTCCTCGCTGCGTTTCGTAAAACTGATCCGCTTGCTCAAGCAAATCCAGAACCTGATTTCTTTCCCTGATTTCAGCTTCGAGAGCTCTCACGTAGTTTTCTACATTTCTCACCGCAATTTCAACTTCCTTCTCTGCGTCTTCCACATGTCTTCGGTCTTTCAAAGAAGCGCAGAGTTCTTCTGCATTGTCAATATCTACATTACATTCTCTTAAATCACGTAACCTGGCATCAGTAGCTTGCTCCAGGTTAGAACATGACCTCATTGTAGAGATAAGAAGTGCGGCCTGAAATTCTTCAGGTACTACAGGTTGTGGTTCCGCTTTCTTTTTTGGGGCAGCCTGAATAAGTCCCGATAAATCTGCAATAAATTCTTCATCGTAGACCTGTCGCTGGTCCCAAATCTTGAAAATTCGTAGAATTCGGTGCTTGACCTTCTCATCACGAACCATCGTCGTGGCTCGTTGTAAGGTGGTGCCCCAAGATTCGACGAATTCAAAATTTTTCCGTTTCGAGTACTGAATGACATCGTTTGCCAAGTAGAAAAGAGTCAGACGGTGTTCTACTTTCACTGTAATTAAAAAAAAACTATTTCAGATTATTCAAGCAATACTGGGAATTTACTTCAATCTCATAAAAAAATATATTCTAAAATTATTATTGTGTCATTTAAGCAAATATTTTTTAACTGAAATCTAGACCTAGATCTAGAACTCTAATATATAATTTATTATATTTTTATGCAAATTTATTCTCTTTTTTTTTGTTTTTTATGGAACATTACAGAAAAAATAAAAATTTTATAAAAAATTTAGTTCATTTCTGACATGTTTTAAAATTTTAAAAAACTATTTTTTAATAATTGAAACATTAACCACAATTATTTACATAGATTATAAGTTTACAATATGGTTTTATATTATATTACAAAAAATGTAGGATGTTATATACCAAATGATGCTCTAGATATCATAAAAACCTCAAACTTAGTATAAAATGTTGCATAATTGATTAAAAGCTGATTGGAAAAATAGTGAGGTTAAGTTGACTTTAACACAATCAAGAAAACAAATATATAAAATCTATCAATGACCTCAATTAGTACATCATATATAAAATGATCTTTAGAAAAAAAAATTAAACTAAAGCCCGCGCTTTAGATTTTAACAAAGTGCTTGCTTTAATTTTTATACTAATGGTGCTAATTCATCGAAATCTGACCGAGCTGACATCAAACGTATACATCACCCCACACTGAAGATAAAAGATGTATTAATCACCTTTTTTCAAGACCTGTAACCAGGTGGCAACAATCTTTTTGTGGTGTGGTCTCTTTTCTAGACACCATGCGGAAAGACTCTGGATCGAATCCTGGGAGTCTTTCAAAGCGACGAGTCTTCGCTCGAAGAACTCTGCGTCGAAATCGTCATTTGCCATCTTTCTATTTTTTTACTGTGACTGATTAGAAGTCTAACGATTATTTCTTACACTAAATTTGAATGTGTCCCTTTGTGGAAAACACAAAACACGGCACTTCAGCGTCATTTTAACACAACGTCTACTGCGCGAGTAACCTAACCAAAAACTGAGCACTTAGAACAGCCTCAACATCCCCGAGTTCTCTATTGTCATCACAATTCACTTTGTTTCAAAGACGAGAATCTGTCGCGGTTTCCCTTCGTGTCAATAAAAACAACAAGAAACCTTGCACCAAAATTTCCCAAAGAGTAACACGCTGGAAAGGTACCACAAGTTCAGAGACACTTTCAAAAGAGCGTTTAATGAACGGATCCTTTCATTTTCCAGGATTTGTGAAATTTATATTCACGGACAATTCGCAATATGTAGATTTTGCAAAATGTTTAGTACTTGAGTGCTTTTTCTATAGAACCACAATTCACCGATCGCGAAAACAAGATGCCGCCATCTTTTTATATGGACCGCGCAATGGCCGGCTTCTTTTTTCCCGGCAAATTTAAATCATATCATGTAATCAAAATCAGGGTTCTGAGGCCCCCTTAAAAATAAAAATTAAAAATGATCAAATTGATCTAATTCTTCAAAATAAAAGCGGTTTATTAGTAGATAGACCTGATACTTTATGTATTTTATTATTTTATAAAATTACAAACTGATAGATTCATTTATTTGATAATAAATCAAGCTACACTGTTTATTCCTACAGCTCTTACTAGTATTGTTCAAATAATGAAGGTATTAATCTTTAATTTTCGAAAAAAATAAAATACATTGAGTTAAGCTTATGAGGGGCTTGAAATAAATCAAACATAAAATGTAGAATTCTTATAAATTTTAAATCTGCTTTTGAAACATTTAAGGAAAGCCTGTGAATTGGCAACCCGCTTTTCTTTAATGTTTGACCAATCACGAAACGAATTGGTCACCAATTCGTGAAAAATGTGAACATTTAATTTTTTGACAGTTAAACAGTTAAACTTCGTGATGTTCAGACTGGTTCTGGTGTTCTTGATGTTTTTATCATATTTTTAGTTGATATTTTATCTTTCTGTTATCAATTAAAGTACTCTTGAAATCTCCTATTAACAGGATTTGAATTTTTATCTAGTGTTGTAGTTACTCTGAAAAAATTTGGTCTGCATGGAAAGACTCAATCGAAAATGGATCTCCCACAGGTAAGTCTATTTTATTGCTATTTTAATTAATACTACAGATTAAAAAGTATATAAGACTCATGATTTTATGATTCATGTTATCACATATATTGAATAACATGTGACTCTAAGTTCAAATCTAAAAAGAAATTAGAGTTTATATACATTACAGTGACATACATATTTGTCTTATTATTCAAATTTTTTTTATTACTTTTTTTAAATTCAAAAAACCCTCCTTCATCAATTTAAAAAAAAGAGGAAAAAATGGTCGATTTCGGATCTAAAAACACTCGGTTGTAGTTCCAACGTTCCAACTTTCAGAGTAGTTCCAGGTTTTAACACAAATAAACAAAGCGCTCGGCT
>JAUESI010000034.1:511145-524184 GCA_032275145.1 Synergus laeviventris
GCTCGGCTGTTCCCTAATCCCCACTGCTCTTCCTGTTCTCTAGTCTCTACTTGTCTCTACTTGTCTCTACTGTTGTCTTCTGATTCGAATTCGAATGCGTTTGAAATCGAATGTGTTGCTTGGGCTTGGCTCGGCATGAAGCCATGAATGGTTAAATGGTTGCAGGCATGCAGGCTAGCAGGCTTTGAGGTTGTGAGCGTGATGCCTGGTGATGCCGTGATCCCCGCGTGGACCCCGTGAAGCGTCTTTATGTGGATTGATGTGATGATGTTAATAGTGTTCTTAGTGTGTAGTATGAATCAAAAACAAAAATCATCAGACTTTAAATTGGCTTATCGTGCTATCCGTGCTATTTAGTGTTAACGTGAAATTGTGGCTTTTCCGTTATTCAAACCATTCAGACGATTTTGAGAATGCGGTCCTAAAATAGTCCATGAAAGCATAAACATTTAAAAGAGGTGATTCGTTTGGTGATACACTTTCTTCTAAGATCTTTCATTGACATTTCGAGATCCTGCATGGTTTTCTAATTGCAAAAAAGGTACTTGCAATTTCCTTATTTCAACCTCCCATAAATTTTTTACTCGATTTCGAGTAAAGTCAAGCGCTTATAGAAGTTTTTCTTACTGCACAAAATTTGAGGTTAGGAAATCGGTAAATTTCGTAAAAAGATCTCTTGGACGTGAAGTTTTCATTTTAGAGTGTAAGTAATACCAGGTAATACTCTCTAGACTCTCTAGTTCCTTTAACAGATGATGCATTATCTGTGATTATTGATTTATCGACAAAAACCTTTATTTTTAGTTTTACTTGTGTTAAAGCTGTTAAAAATTACTTTTGACATCTTTTTTTGTATTGATAGTGAATGATTTTTTTAGATTTCAAGTGTTAATTATTTCGATCTTGGCATAGGCTTAGGTTGGGTGAACTGAGAAAATTGAAGATAAGAGTATTCTTTCATTTAGTTATGCTGAGGGTTGATAATACTACCCACTCAAAAAATCCCGAGTAGATAATCTACTCACTCGAAATTTGAGATATTCTGTATTTAGAAACAAATATTTTCAAAGTCCCTACCGTCGGCTTTTCAGTTACTACCAATTCGGGCTCAGCATGATCCGCCGCTGAACACCATAAAACAATTTTTTTTTAAATATATATATGTATATATGTTTTAAATGTTAATTTAAACCTCCAAGATAAAGTAACCTTCGCTCCACCGCTTATCGTTGTATGGTAAAATCTTTTAAATAAATGATTCATAGAATTAATAAAAGATCACTTTCTATCCTCTACTTGAATACTATTGATACTCTCTCATAATTACAACTGCAGATTACTCTATTTATCACGTAGACAATTTTTCACCACTTTTTGACTTTTGGTATAATATTTGATGAAAAAATAAATATTATTGGTTTTCAAAAGCTAAGAATTCAAAAGGAGCGATGAATTGGCTGATAATTCGGCTTGAGAACGTGAGCTTGCATTTACAACTTTAAATGCATAATTTTTATACTTATGAGATAATAAGTAATTAGTAGCTTACATTTTTGAAATATTTATTCTGTTCGATACCTTGTTTTAAAAATTGATCTGCAACCCGGAAAGTGTCTAAGCTATCAATAACTCCCACATTTACTTTAGTATTTCGTATTAGCTATAATGCCTTTTAGATTTCTAAAAAATCTTTGCACGACAATATCCGCGAGATTAGGTTAGATGCCCTAGCTTAACACATTTTCACCTCTATATGAATTATCCTTTGATGGTGAAATTATAATAATTCTAATTTAATTAAAATATTCCTAATTTGGCATTTAAAATATGGTTTACATTTTTTTTATTTTCTGAAATGTATAAACTTTAAATTTGCTGAAAGCTTTATAGTAATATCAAAGCAAATATTATTCGTCGATTTTTTTATTAGATTCAAGGAGCAGTTTAAGAATTAAATTTTCTGATTGAATAATAATGATTATTTGAAAAGACATTCCTTTTGCTTTTATTAATGAAAATGAGTAATTTGAAAATTAAATAGTTGTATATTCTTACAGGTGAAACTTGATTACCCAAGATGTATGACGGAATCTTCGATGACATGCTTGAAGTTGAAAAAAATCTAAAGAACGCGGATGTAATTGACATAGATCAAACAAAAATCTTTACCCTTCTAGAAGACCTGAAAAATCCGAAAGTAGTTTCTCAAATTCTTATTGAAGCTAAAGTCCTAAACGATCCCGAATCAAGTGATCGTGTAGCTGGACCCAGCATATTATCAGCATCTAGTGACTTTATAGACGACCAAAACGAATCGGATGTTGAGGTCATAAAGGAAGTTCGCAAAGAAGATAAAATTAGAACTGTAGATCTGACAGAAACACCAGATGAGCATTTTGTATTCAATGATGATGTGATGGAAAAAAAGGAGCCACAGGATTTTGATGCTAGATCAATAGAAAGAGGTAGCAACGAAAATAGTTTACCTGGGGAAAGCACATACCAAAATGATTATTCCAACGACTATGACGATGAGAATTACTATACAACTTCAGACTACGAAGATCCCGATGCTGATAAAAAGGAGACAGATAAAATGACGGCAGAATCTCCACCTCCTATCTTAAGCATACTCAAAGATCTGTGTGAAAATCCTAGAATACCTGTAGAGCCCGCTCAACCCATCGCTTTTGAAGAAAATATACAGATGGAGAACTCGGAAATTCTTGAAGAGAACAATAATGATCCGAACAATAACAATGATTTGGAGGAAATTCAGATGGTCATACCAGCGCGAAGCAAAAGTCCAGTTGCAGGTTGCAGTAGAGATTTTAACGAGAGAGAACCCTGGAGGGTAACACCACCAGTTTTTTCAATCGATGGTGATGAATTTATTAACTCTCAATCAGAATTGATTATTTCACCAAGAGCTGTGAACAACTTATTTTCTCGGGAAAGAATTGAACCCAAACCGAGTTGCAGCAAGGAGTTCATTGAAGTTGTACCACAAATTCCAACAGAAAATGGCGATGAAATCGAAATTCTACACACTAAAAAATCCTCCCAAACAAATTACGAACAACTCCTTGAAGAAACTGGGTTAATAAGTAAACTATTTCCTGATGTGAGCGGCGACAGGATATTCTCCATGCTCGATAAATACAAGAAAGCATCAAACAGAGTGACTGTCGTTTTGTGGAATTTGTTGCCTAGGGAGAGACCTGAACCCATCTTCCTTAAAAAGAGGAAATTGAGCAACGACTCTTGCACTACGGAACGTAAGAAGAGTTTGCCTTCAGCGTCATCTATGAAAATTGATTACAGTACTATAAAAAAGATTCAGGAGGAAGTGCGCAGTTCTGTGAAGCGTGAAATCTCTGAACACGATAGCTCCTCTTCTTCAGCCGATGACTCTGCATATGATCCAAGCAACTCTGATAATAATTTATTTATTAACCCATTTATAAAGGTTGTAGGGGTAAGAAATCATCACCACAAGGATTGCAAAGGCAAAAATAAAAGCAAGCCTCCTAAGCTAATAAAAGCTTCTTCCTACATACAACCACCAAGGTTTAATTTTCACCCTAACCCAGTTCCAGAAAAAGAACCAAAGCCTGTGCAGAAAAATGTGATCTTAGCTCCTCCTAAGCTTATTATTAACCCACAAGAAAAGCAGTCAAATTTTCAGCAGGCAATAGCAAAACCTACAAAAAGAAAACTTGGATCGCCAACAAAGGAACTTACTGAAGAAGGTTTCGTAATTGAGGGAATAGAAACTGTGAACACTGACCCCAATGTTCATGCAGACATGAATTCAAAAATAAAAGAATCAGATAAATATAAAACTTTAACAAAAGCACCATTGTATCCGATTATTAAAAAATTAGGAGTTGAAGGAGAGTCTGACGTTAAGAATAAGAAATTTAAAACTTGGAATCGAATGAATGGACAACCAGTGAATTTTAAAACACCATTTTCTATTCCTGAAAATGAAATTAAACAAATTCCTCATTCTTCAACCAATGTGGGGAAAATATCACTTCCTCCAGCTCGAGCTCCAATGAGAGAGATAATAGAAGATCCAATTCGAGATTTAAATACACCTCCTCCTCCACAACATTCTAATGTATATGATCCAAGATTAATGCCTAGCTTTGGGAACTGTGTTCCACTTCAACGCCAACCCCAGCTTGTTAGTGAGATAATGCATGCTGAATTGGAGACTTTATTAAATCAGTACTTTCCTATAAATGAATTAGAGACTCCCGTGCAATTGGATTTCCTAGACCCCAAAAGAAAAGATCAGTTCTATCAAATGCCACCAATTAGAAAACCTCCACCTTTTATTCCTGCCCGTATTCCTGCGCCAATAATTAATCAAAATGATCCTGGGCCCTCTACCAGTTCAGGAAATTCTTTAAGAATCAACGAAAATCAATATATGGTAATAGCTGGTCCATCCTCTGCAAATCCTGAGATTAACAAAACGAATGAAAATTCAGAGAATCCGTGCAAGTCTACGTATTATAAACTAAGAAGCATGTTTCCTGACGTGGATCCTGAGTTTATTAAACAAAAATGCAACAATCTTTCGTTTAATGCGAGTGGGTTCAATAAAGAACAAAAAATAAGCTTACTGGTTGAAATGTTATTAACTGAAGGAACAAATCACTGTCAAATTCATGAGATTCAAGAAGAAACTAGTAACCTTGCCGATAAGGATGTGCAGTATGAAAATCTTTTAGAGATTTTTCCTGAAGCTGATCCTACTTATTTGAGAGACTTTGTTGATAAGAATTATTTAATTGAAGATAATATGAAAGACTTCGTGGCTAAAAATTTGGAGAATCCAAATTATCCTACGAGGGCAGAGGTCTTGGAAAAAGTGAAGATTACAGAGCAAATAAAGCAATACACGACAGAGTTCGACATTAAGAAGTTCCTGCAAATTTTCCCGGATCCTGTTGCTCATTTCGAAAATCCGACTAGAATTTGCAGATATAATGCTGTGGTTTACGAGTTTTTGAGGGATGTATTCTGCAAGTATAAGGTAAATCTCATTTTTTAATAAACTTAAATCAAATAGACTAAAAGAATATGTGTTTATAATAGTTTTGTTTATAAATAACGCAATGTTTCTTCTGAAGCAGACAACTAAAAACAAAATAACTCACTGTTCTGAACGGGACTAAAGTAACAGTGATAGAGATGTGCATTCAAAACGATTTTTTAAAACGTTCTATTTGTTAAATTATCGTTTTTAATGATAACGTTAATTAAATCTATGTTTAAAACCAGGAGCTGTATCTTTGGGGCCCGTAAACAAAAGCAGTAGGTATTTATGGAAAATCCTCTATGGAAAAAAAACAGTATATTCTTACGCTTCAAAATATATCCTCCGACTAATTCACTAGCTTTCTAAATTTTGTTCACATTTTTCGAGATATCAAATTTTCAAGATTAGTCAATTTTCAAATGACTAACATATTTCTATCACTGTTATGTTTTAGTGAAATGGGCAATTTAATTTTTATTTAATTAAATTATTTTTATTAAAGGTACTATGCAATTCGTTAAATCAGAATCTTATATCTAATTCTAGTTTACAAAAAAGAAATATCTTGAGCAGATCTCGATAAAATGATTTTAAAATTGCAGGTAGTCACCATATCTCAAATTTACAGAAAGCAAAAGCATCATTTGAGTCTAACGGCTGCTAATTTGCGTGAAATGTTACCGGACATGAAAAATAAACGAAATTGTTCTGTCATGCCCACCGAAGATATTCCACTTCTACAAGAAATGGCCTATGTTCGCTACAAAACGCAAATTGTCGCTTACCTCCAACATGTCAAGAAATTGGAGGAGAGAGAATTTGAGGAATTCAAGGTACGTTTCATTGATTAAAATCTTTCGAAATTTCGATCGCTTTCTTAATTAAATAGGGTAGCCAGAATATTTAAGTTCAGTTTTAAAGGCTTAATTTGAAAATGGAAATGTATTTTGTGAAATATGAATGGCTACTCTATTAAATTACAGTTCATTATTTTAAAATAACTTTTCCCAACAGGCAAAAGGCATACTGGTCGAGTGCAAATGTTGCTTCAATGACGAGTGTATGCCGAGTAAATGTTCTACCTGTGATGCAGGTCATCTCTTCTGTCATGCCTGCATTCTTAGAGGAACTGAATCCAAAATGGGTGACGGTCAAAACCATATAACTTGCTTTTCAGAATGTAAAAGCGAGTTCAGCCTTTCTGTACTCCAGAAAGTATTACCTCCAACCAAATTGAGTATTCTTCTACAAAAAAGACAGGAAGCCGAAGTTAAGGCTGCTGGACTAGAAGGACTTGTATCTTGTCCATTCTGCCATTTTGCTTCGATTCCTCCACCAGAGAGCAAAGTCTTCAAATGTTTAAATCCCGAGTGTATGAAGGAAACTTGCCGGTAAACTTTCATTTTTGATATTTTCAATTGTCATCACAAGAGTCAGGCAATGTAAATTTTCAAATGATTTTTTTTTCTAGGCTCTGCAAAGAATTGAATCACGTACCTCTTAAGTGTGACGAAGTCATTAAACCAGATCAAGCACGCCGTCATTTGGAGGAAAAAATGACAGAAGCTTTGGTCAGAACTTGTTACAATTGCCAAAAGCAGTTCTTTAAGGAAGAGGGGTGCAATAAAATGACTTGCGTATGTGGTGCTTCTATGTGTTACCTTTGTTCAACACCTCTTACACAAGGACAATACTCTCATTTTAACGGGCAAGGAGCGGAGAATTCAAAGTTGTTAGTTTTTTTTTTTTTGAAATTTTATATATAGACTTTATGTTACAGAAGTAAGTAATTTAACTCATTTTAATACAGATTAATTTAACTCCTTATTTCCAGGTGTCCTCTTTGGAGCGATAATAGAAGGTTGAATGCAGAAGCCGTGAGAAAAGTTGCAGAAATGACGGAAAACGAAATTAGAAAGATGAACCCTAACTTGCAATTAAATGCGCAAGCACTTTTGCCCGTGTTGCCACCAAAAACTAGAGGACCTCATGATGATATCCCCAATGCTAATCAACTGCCTGTGAGTATAAAACAAGAATAGTATATGTAAATTCAAGATTACCGTTGAACTACAAAATTATCTAGAATTTATTGCTTGAAGTTTCTATTCAATAATTAAAATAATCATAAAGTGTTATAAATTTTGTAATAAAAATTCTTCAGAAGTGTTTAGTTATTAGTTATTCTTTTTTAGGAACATGTTCGAAGAGTAGCCCACATCAATCCATAACGGCTTCTATGAAACGAATATAAAGTGCCAAAGACTTGTCAGGGTGGGAGTGCCATTCCAAGTGTTTTCATGTAAGCTGTCCTTTGTGAAAGAATTTGTGGAATTCTTAAGAAAAAAGCTGTATACAAACTTTCAAAAGATTAATTTCAGGAAGTTTGCTTCATGATAGCTTTCATTCAAAACTTTAATGCAATATATTTACAGAAAACTTAAAATGTAAAACATAAAATTTAAATTCATGTTCAATCAAACCTTAAAACAAATTGAGTTGCAAGTCAACTTTTACATTAATTTGAAATTTGTATTGTCTTCCGAGAGTATCATTTGATAACTTTAAATGATTACTAATATTAGGATGAAACTTTTTTTTCATGCGATAGAATTGTATAACAACGATACATTTTTGCAGAATTCTGAAGTTTAATTAGATATTTATAAGTGTAGTATTAAAAAAGGCTGATATATTTACGTAGTACTCAGTTATGCGAAAAGTACCTGAGGATAACTAAGCAGAGTTATTTTCCTAAACCGTGTAATGTTGAGTCAGTGGTTATAAAAAGTTGCTTGTCTTCTAGTTTGTGTAATTAATACGCAGGCATAATAGAGATAAATAGTTATTGTTCCTTCGTAAATTTAAGTGCAACAAACGCCAATATTTGTATGTGATCTGTGAAAATGCGATAACTCATTTCCGAGTAAACGGCTCTTATTACCAAATATGACAGTTGAACTCCATGACCATTGTAGGTAAGAAAAGACTGTTCTTTTAATTATGGGTCCGTTCAAACTGTTCAGCTTGAACAGATCTTAGATTAATTAAAATAATTATTTCTAGGAAATAATTTGTTTGTTTTATCAAATAAGAGGGGCCTAAAGTTTAAGGAAAATATAAATAATAAGTTTTAAAGATATTCCGTAAATTTTGTAAGGTGTTAATAAGGATATCAATACATTTTTATAAAAACGTTTATGCAGTCGGTTTCTTCTCCTTTTGTATGTTGCTTATCAACTTGCACCTTTGTCCTTAGTATTTAAATTTCCTAGTGAATTATCGTATATCGATTAATCCAACCCCATTGGTATTTGGCTTTATTTCTAAATGAAAAACATTTATACAAATAGTAAGATATTTTACTAATATGAAATTTGTAATTTATTAATTATTGTTTATAATAGGTTTTTTGCATACCTGGTGCTGGAGAGCTAGTCATTCCAAGGATAATGGTTTCTCCACACATAGGATGTTGAGGATAATAATTACAATTAATTAGAGCTGGAGCCAGGGTTGAAACTGGAACTGGAGTTTGAATCCAATTTGGTATGTGTGGCTTTTGATTTGAATCTGGATCATTTTTAACCGGAATATTTCCACTGCTGATAATTATCTAAAAAGATAGGAAATTTAAATCAGACTTAGACATGAACTTAGACTGACAATTTAAAAAATATATATAAGGTATACTATATCTCCAGTCACGGGATTCCGACACTCCCACTCATGAGGATCATTTAACGAATATTTTGGATGGTGGATTGAAGTTGGAGGCCTTTGAAAGAGAAGAACGTTCGTCGAATATAGTTTTTTTATCAGGTTTGGGAAGAATTTTGTAGATTGGCGCTTTTTCCTTCGAACCTGATTATTAAAAATAGGAAAAATATCACCGCTCATGATCTGCTATAAATTAAATTAGTATAAAAAAATTGGATACTCCTAGTTTGATTATTTATCTACAATTTACTTTTCGTCACTTTAAAATCATATTTTTAGGTACCATTTGACCAGTATAAGGATTGCTACACATCCAATTGCCAAGTGACAGATCTACATTCGTCATCTGTTGATAATTTGGATAACTTAGATAATTTTTACGGTTCTGATTTTGGTACTGCGGTCTTTGTGCTTGTGGGTAAACAGCTTTCTGATTTGATTGATACCATGGAATCTGTTGTTTTTGTGGTTTTTGTTGGTATCCTGATATTCGGTAGTTTTGTCCATATGGTCTATAACGTTCATGAAATATTTGTTCGTATGGAACTTCGATGATTTCATAAGTATCCGCATTAACTTCCAAACTCCACAAAAAAACGCAAATAAATAGAACCAAAATATATTTCATGGTAGAAATCTGGCAAATTATTTTTTCAGTTTTGTTTGTATAAAAGTGTAATATATGAATAAATAATTTAACTATTATTTGCTTTATAAACAGAGAAAAATACTTTTACTCTGAAGTTTTCTGGTGAAAACTAAAAAATATACTGAAGTCTGAATTCTAATTAGCTCTTTTAATAATCTTTATCTTTACTTATAATGTTATTCATTTTTTTTATTTGAGATAGATAAGCTGATACTGCTTAATTTTACATATGAAATTCCATTGCCAGTCTTTACAAATAGACGACCGGTATATTTTAAGAATATTGTATGTATTATGAAACTTAATTTTATAATAAATTTGCAAAATTAGTCTAATGCTTCTAAAATTTAACAATAAATAAACGCATCTTTAAGAGAAGCAAATGTTAATCCGGGAAGTTATATCTAAACCTTCTTGTTACAAAAAAACATAAGGTAAAACAATAAAACTTTGAATTATCAGTTTATTGCTCACACTTTACCTTCTATATTTAGCAACTTCACGTAGTTTACGTGGTTTACAGTTATACAAATGTATTAACAACTAAACAACTAAATTAAACTTTGACATCATTTTACATATCTACAATATGTTTCAAGGCACTATTTTCTTCTTATTTTGGAAAAAATTTACATCTAGTTTAATTGGAATTTGATTAAGAATCAAGTAACAAGTTTAATGTCATGTAAATAAATACGATTGAAAACCCGAACGGAAATGTTGATGCATTCTTAGTATTTTTTTTTAAACTCATAAATAAATCATTAGATTTTCAATCGTCGAATATTGAAATTGTTGGTATTTTTCAAATATAAATTATCCAATTCTGATGTCGAGAAGTCCTTCTCCATTGGTGTTTGGTGTTGTTTCTAAATGAATAACAAAAACAGAAACGTCTTATTCTTCGTAGGTAATATTATTTTTCCCACCCCTTAACATTGAATAATTTTTAATCCCAAGCCCGAAAAAGCAAATCATTTACTGTATTGAAAATTAAATATTTTATAATTGGAAGCGATTACAATATTGCAACATATACCCCTCGTTTCACACTTCTAGAAATATTTATAATTCACCAACAATCTTTTTTTATTAGTTACATATTTTAAAATTACTTTATTATATATATATATATATATATATAAAGCAATTTTGTAGGGCCAAAAAGTATAAAAATAAAAGATTCATTTACAACATATTTATATTAATTGTATAAGCGTACAATAACATCAATTTCCGTTTGAATTAAAGCAAAATTCAGTTGATAAAAAATATATTAAAAGTAAACTCAGTCGGAGAACACCAATCGATCCGGATCTTCATCTTTTGTACTTGGATATTGTCCCCTCATTCTTATATCGATTATTCCTTGCCCATTGGTATTTGTTGGCGTTGTTTCTAAATCAAGAAAAAGCCGATCAAATGTATAATTATATCCTTGTAAAAATCCCTTATCTATGTTTCACTCTCAAAAAATAAATTTAAATATTTATATAAAAATTAAAAAGCAGACTAATAGCAAATGGAAGTATAGAATTCTGTTTTTGATTGGTTTTGACTCTTAAATATAAAATGCATAATGCCCGTGTTGTGAAATTGTAAATATTTCAGTAGTGTGTATTTATATATATTTTTATAATAGTTATAATTGTAATAATTGTTCCATACCTGGGCTTCGAGTGGTTGTCGTTCCAAGAATGATAGTTTCTCCGCACATAGGATGTTGAGGATAATTATTACAATTAATTGGAGCTGGAGTTGCAGCTGGTGTTGGAGTTGGAACTAGAGCTGGAGTATTTGGAAGGAAAGGATTATCAGGGTTATGATTTTTTGATGGTACATGTGAGCCTTGATTTGGTTCTGGATATAGAGGTTGAACTGGTTGACTTGGCTGATTTGGCTGAACATTTGGAACTTGAGGCTTCCTTGGATTTTGATTATTTAAAAATGGAAGGCTATCGCTGCTGATGATTATCTGAGAACCAAAGAAATTAAGAATAAAATTAAATTGGATTAGTATTTACATTCAAATCAGATTTAATTTCCTGGAATCTTGAATATTGTATTCTATATTCTAAAACTCTAAAAGCAAAATATAGCAGAATTTCCTCTTTACACGTTTCCTAAACCAGTAATCATTCTACTACTGAGAAAATTTTAATTCTGATTACTCTTTCAAGGATAATATTTGTCTGAACAATGTCGCTTTGAAGTTCTTGAATCTACAATTATAGGAAATATAAAGTCCAATCAAGGATACGTGCCTTTATTGTGTGGAAACTTTTCTTTCAATTGCTAATTTAGGTGATTTCATTTAAGAGAGTATGACAAAGGAAATAGTTTCATGTTAATTTACAGTTCCAAGTGCAAATTATTAGCTACCATATCACCGCTAGAAGGATTCCGACACACCCAATCAGCAGAAGATGCACCTGTACCAGGTTGTTGATAGTTTGGTTGATAGTGTGGCCTCTGTGGTTGTTGATACCCAGGTCTTTGATAATTATGTCCATGATATTGTCCATGCTGACCGTGTTGTCCATTAGGTCCATATCGTTCAGGAAATATTTTGTCATACGGAATCGTGAGGACTTCATATGTGTCGGCATTAGTTTCCAAACCCCACATTAAAAGAAAAACACATGATACCACAATTTCCTTCATAGTTGCCTATCTATAAAATTTTGAAACACCACAAAAAAGTTACAAAGAAGTCAATCTAAATAATTAGTCAATCTAAAATATTTAAATTTCTTTATGTTTCTAGTATTAATCTTAAAATTCCTCTTTTTCTGTTCTAGGACTGGAGAAAATATAAGGAAGTAAGAACACTTTTATAATATAAGAATGATCTATTCATTTGATGAAAATTAAAAACTATAAAGACATTGAGAAAAGAAGATACTGAATTTCCGTACCAGCTTTGTGTTGAGATTCGAGTCAACACTAATTAAAAAACGACCTTCCAGAGGAACAACTCACTCTGTCGAGAAATCAAAGAATAGACTGATGTCAGAATTGTCTGTCACTGACTCAATTACCACAACTCCTTCTACTTCGAATTTTATTGATTGTTCGCAACGTGGGAAAGACCATTTAGTTTGCATACCGAACAGCACAACATCAACTATTTGAAAGAAATTAGAACTTGCGGCTTCTGGGTAAGTTTTAATAGATCCCAATTTTTTGGCGATTCCACTATTTTGCATAAAATTAACATAATGAGCCTCAGTCTCATTTGGCAGTTAACTTTGATAGCTAATGCTTCTAAGAAAAAATTTTATACGAGTTTTCATAAAACTTATAAAGAGAACTTATAAAAGTATCTAGTAACTCATTAAAAGTAGCTCGCTATATATTTTATGAAGAGAGAAATGACTAGTATTTATCAATAATATTTACATTTTTTCCAAACTAATAAATTTTCTCTAAAAGAAACTTTTTCTCTAAGCCGAAGACCAAGTTTGATTTTTATGATACGTCGTCACTCACGAAGTGAAAGGAACTGATGATTAAATGACTAAACTATCAGACCTCCTAGAATTTGTGTATTTAAGATTTGCGTAATAGCTATTTTTAACTTATGCAAACTCCATAATAACTGTATTAGCTAT
>JAUESI010000034.1:524284-545941 GCA_032275145.1 Synergus laeviventris
TATCTTTGCAAAAGTATCTACATATGCGGGTACTAAACGCAAATGATAATAGGTAAAAAGGTATTATCATAACTCACAAACAATCCTATCAAATGTTCTTATCTAGGAGCTACGTTGAATGACAAATTCACGATTAGCGAGATCCTTTAATTGATCAAATTTTCCTTGAATTAATCTTGCAACATAATCTTGAAATGTCGTAAGGAAAAAGCAAATGATAATTTGCTTGGATAAAATTTGCAGTAACTTTATTCCCATATTAACTTCGTGCCTTATTCATTCTTGGTGTGTACTCACCATACTCTATTAAATTGTCTATAAACTAGTATAATTCAAAGTCATAATGATAATAGTTTATGAGCAAACGAGAGCAGAATAATTATTTTATAAGGCTTTAGTTATGCAGGTAAATTGTGCTCATTTTTTAGTTTAAGTTATAAACAGAATTATTCTATTAAAATATGATATACTTTTAGAAAGTACATAAAAATGCAGAGTACATGAAAATTACTTCTAGCCATAGAATTATTACCATTATAGAATCTTCAAGGCACTACAGTTAGTCACTTAGTAGGAAGTCCGTTGTGTTGCCTTCCCAATATCTTTACTCTTAGACACAATTGAAGTTAGTTGAGTATTATAATAAAAATTGTGGTCAAATATGGGCAGAAATTACAATTTATTTATTTGAATGAGCATTAATTCAGGCATCTGAGCAGATTATCCGTCTCATATATCGCGATAGGTTTTATATTTGTCAGTATTTTTTATTAGTTATATAGAAGCATTAATGAAATCCACCATGATGACCACTTTGTTGTTCACCGTTATGTCCACCATGTCCCCCATGCCCTCCATGTCCACCAAATCCGCCTTGATGTCGACTATTACCAACACTATGAGATACACCAAATCCGCCTTGATGTTGACTACCACCAACACCATGATTTCCATCAAATCCGCCTTGGGAGGATCCACCCTGATGTACACCTTGGGCTCCTCCGCCCTGATGGTTACTGTCTCCGTGACCATGACTATGTGGACATGAATAAACTACTGAAAATGCTGCAAATCCCACCAGAAGAAGAATGACCTGCAAAACATCATTTTTTTTTTATAAAAATTTTAAGATCAACCTTCATGCAACACAAGAAGGTCCACAACACTGATTCGTACATCAATTCAGATTCAGATCTTCGAATTAAGGATTGAATCCTTTGACAATATTTCAACAAAAATGGCCAAGTTCAATTGTCTTTAAACTTTCAAGATTTAACATTTCAATAACACTCACCAATTTTTTACTCTCCATGATGAAATGTCTCGTTTTGAATAAGAAGAAAGGCTCTCACTTAAAATTGACATTGCTTTCATTTATAGTCTCAAGATGAGGTCAACAAGACTATCGTTTTTTATCTATCTTTCCAAGAATAAGCAAACAGTTTGTGAATAAATCATTTTTTATCCATAATAACGTTTAGCAATTATTTCAATGAAGAGTGGAGTTTTCCAGGTTGGAGAGTGAAGAATAGTTTCATTTCGTTTTTATCTCTACTCTTATAATTTTCCTCTTTCACTCTTTCATTAACACATAAAAAATACAGAAATTGGAAGACGACGTTAATAAACTTCCTAGAGATCTTCCTTGGGCGAGAACTGTCAGTATGTCTAGAACAATTAATCGTTCAAAACCAATTTAAAAGTAGATACACTAGAAAGTTAACAAGTTATAAACTTTGATGAATTTATCGGTCTTAAATTCTTTGATTGTTAATATTTTGAATTAATCCTTTATTTATAGAGGATCTAAATAATATGAGGTAGCAGGATTTCTGTTAATGCAGAGGTGCAAAGTCACTAAATCTATTCTTGAAATTTTTTCAGACATTCCAATTGAGAATACCGAAAAAATAAATTTTAGCCAGTTTTCTTTACGTTTCTCTGCTTTATTCGTGATTTATATACATGACCTTAAAACAGTCTTTGGAGATATTAAAGTTCATATTAAATTAAGTAAATATTAAATAAAATAAAAATGAACAGCTTTTTCTAAGACACATTAATCGAACTGCGTGGTTATTTTTATTAAAATTTGTTATTGAACAAGTAGAATAATTTTAAGCTTTACTGAAAATAATCTTCTGCTTAGACTAATGTTTGACTCCAGCGTTATAGGATCTATGGGATCCATATTGTTCATATCTTCCCTCTTGTCTATCTCCCGCATGGGATCCGTATTCTCCTTGTCCAGTTCCAGCGTGGGATCCGTATCCACCTTCTTGTTGTCTACCTCCAGCGTGGGATCCATATCCACTATTTTGTCCAACCCCAGAATGGGATCCGTATTCTCCTTGTCCAGTTCCAGCATGGGAACCATATCCCCCTTCTTGTTGTCTACCTCCCGCGTGGGATCCATATCCACTATTTTGTCCAACTCCAGAATGGGATCCGTATTCTCCTTCTCCAGTTCCAGCATGGGAACCATATCCCCCTTCTTGTGGTCTACCTCCCGCGTGGGATCCATATCCATTATCCATATTTTGCCCCACTCCAGAATGAGATCCATATCTAATATGTTGTTCTCTTCCAAACTGTGTTCCATATCCACCCTTTCGACCACTATCATGGGATCCAACATATGCAGCTTCTCCATATTGATACGGATAAGCTGATGCTATGGTCGCAACTCCCAACACCAGAAACATAATCTGAAAAGTATTACTTGTTTTAAATATTGAAAATTTAAAGTAAAAAAATGTGTAATTTTAAATGATACACTCTTGAACTTTAATTAAAGGTAGAGTCGAGAGAATACTGTGTATTTAGAATCATTAGAATATTCACTCTCAGTATTCTACAAATGTAAATCCTAGGGAATTTGAAATATAAAAATGAAATATTAAGGTTTGGAATAAAAATTAAGATTGCACTCACCATTTCCGTACTAACCATAATGCAAGAACTCACAAACTTGAACTAAAATTTCATAGACACTTGTTACTTTAAAAAGGTTTCTATCACTTCTGATGGATTCCGCTTAAAATTATCTTCATTTATATCCACGAGTTTCGGTGCAAGAGGTTATCGATATTTATACGGTATCTATAAGGTTACTGCAACAATAAAAATTTTCAAGGAATTTGTATGATGTTATAATGATGTCATTGCAGTGGACAGAAATTTAGAATCATTTATGCATATGTATATATACAATATATACATATATTAGAGCAACGAGTAATAAATAAACTAATAATCAAATTTCAAACCTCTTATGAAAAACTATTTAAAAATTATTATATATATATGTAATATATATGCATATGTTATTTGTAAACAAGGCAATCTTACGAAAAGTTATCTCAGGAAGGTTTTCGGTAGTTTTCCTCTCCCTTGCTCAAATGAATGAATAATTTTTATTGTCTCCACAATTAAAATTAACAAAACCATAAATAATTGAGATATCACAAAACCCTTTATTATAGTACAAAATGAAAGAGTGGCGAGTATTTCAATAAATTAAAGATAGATTTACAATAAATATCAAATAATTATAGTACCCAAATGGACCATTTTTGAAAAATATGGGTCTAACATCAGATAGAATTTTGAAATTTTTAGTATCCATGTTCTGTATAGCCACCATGATGACTTCCTTGTCCACCGTATCCTCCGTGAGATCCACTAGGTTCTCCAGGTTCACCATGTCCAGAATGTGATCTACCATATCCTCCCAGATTTCCGTGTCTTTGATGATATTCTGATTGACCAAGTCTTTGACCATATCCTTCTTGACTGTGTCCTTGACCATATCTTCCTTGATCAAGTACTTGACCATGTCCTCCATGAACAAGTCTTTGACCATGTCCTCCTTGACCAAGTCTTTGACTATGTCCTGCTTGACCAAGTACTTGATCATGGTTATGAACACGGTCCTCTCCATATTCATATGGATAAGCCGCTGCAATTGCTGCAACCCCCAGGACCAGGAACACAGTCTGAAAATTTAAATTATTTTATCACTCATTCGGAAAAAAGGTAAAAGGCCCAGCAGTTTTAGTGAAACATATTTATTATTGGGAGCGTAAAGTGGACGAAACTAAATTTTATCTTCTTTAACTGGCAAAAATAATCCTGATTTGAAATCACTGGAATTAGAATACTTTGAATTCAGAACAACTAGAACAGTATTATTCTTATAACATTCATTTTTCGGAAAATTGAAGGATTCTCGACGAATAAAGTACATCAGAAATTTATTCCAAGTTTGAATTAATTAAAATAAGTTTTAAACTCACCATTATCGAAGTAGCCATGATCGAATTACTTCACAGATTTATAATAAAAATTCGCAGAAAGATGTAGTCGTAGGAATATCTCTATCACTTCTGTTTGCTTCAGAAACTCACAGCATTTATACTCACGAGATTAGGTGGTGGTGTTAAGGATTATCGATATTTACACGCTTGTATACTTCAATAATAAATATTGGCAGATTTTTTGTGGAAATTCTTGAATAAGTTTTGTGATGTTTTTCATTACTCAAAAAAATCTACGGTTAAGTTAACCAGAATAATGGTTAAATATACATATTTTTTTTTATTTAAACAGTATCCTAGTTATTTAAACTAGTAATGCCATATTTACCCAGAATTTCGTATTAAGAAAAATATTAGAAAAAAGCAGTAAATATAAATAAAACTTGATAAGAAATTTTAGATTAGTATGTTTATAAACTTTAGTACTCAGATCTAGGTAATTTTTTTATCTGTATAAATATGGCCATGTAATGAACCAATTCACATTTATCATAATTTCTAATTATGATATTCAACTTTTTTATTTTGATCATATCTCAAGTGCAAGCTAATCAAAATTTGAATATATAATTTTTTTAAGGAGACATTTATCTACACTTCCAGTTGATGCAACCAAAACAAAAACACATTTCAGAATTTATTTTTCTTTCCAAATTTATTTGTTCTATTTCATACTCAGAGGCTCATGCGATGATAACCTCTTGTTAATTAATGTCAGATTACATATGTGTACGTCAACTGGGAGAATAATTGATTCCTCGTAATATAAACTAAACATACATAACATCTTTGGAAATTCCTCTTTTGCTTAAAAAGTTCACATAATATTTACTAAACACGATGACCTCCGGGATTAGAAGATGTAATGCTATTATTCATGCATTGTCTGCAGCTAAAGGCATAAGTTTATTTCCCCCAACTTGAACCATATACATTCTTTTGTATTTTTGACTGACAATTATCGTTGAAATAGTTTATATGTACAATAATTTTAATTCCAAAATTTTAGTTTTTTTTAGACATTTCTATAAAATCTCTCTAGTCTTTTTCCAATTTTTTAACTTGGGTTGATTTTTTTGTAAATTTCGTCCCTCGCCTACAATATCGGTTTGAGGATCTTTATTCTTTTTCTTTTCTTTCATTTTTGCGATTTCATTGCTCTGGTACCAATTGTCGAAAAGTAAAGCTGCGCTTGTCAGTATTGACACCAAGGCAAAAATTGTCCACATCATTAGTTCTAATGAGACCTAAGGATTTTAAGGATTACAGAATATTAGTATGAAATTGAACTTTACCAGTGATTTAATCATTTAATTTACCTCAATTATCACTTTCAACATATACATCACATGGTCATGGCTCGAAATCCACTGCCACATCATAAATGGTGCTAATATCGCTGATAAAAATGCATCCATTGCGTGTAAAATTGCATTCGAGAGGATTTTAGAAAGAATACTTTGATCAGATTCTCCATTGCTAAAAATTATTGTATTTTTTTTATTAGTGAACTAAATAACTTAGAGAGATTTAAAAAATATAATAAAAAACAGAAAAATGATAACTTTCTTAAAATTTATTATAATTCATAATTTTCAATTTTTTATTGTCTTTTCAAAAAAATGAATTAACCAAATGTTAGGTTAGAAAGATAGAACTTGGATAAAAAATAACACAAAAAACAGTTCTATTTTAATAATCGATTATATGCATTCAGTATCTAATATTTTTTAATGTTTATTTTATTTGATTAAGTGAATTATTCTGTATCAAATTATACAAACCTCTCTTCCAGTATTTGACAGTCTATTTCAGTATTCGTGTCACCGATATTTTCCACGTGAGGACAAAAATCGTTTTCTGGTTTTGTCATTTCTATTTGAAAAAATTAGTAGTACAATCTCCTTAAATGCTTAAATTTTTACGACCTAATTTTGAATACGAAATTTTAAATGGACTCTTCACAGTTCCTTAAAAGTAATAGGAAACGAAAACTGGTTTCGAACGCGCGAGACTTTGGAAAGCATTAAAAAGATAGTCATTTTTTCTAATTCAAATATTATGCTGTACAATAAAGTAAGAATCAGTAAAGAATAGAATGATATGAATTTTTCAAAATGCGAAAGTATCAAAATATAAAAATGACAACAAGTTACGAATTGAAGCTTAATCAATAATTATTAATAACAATAATTTTATTAAATTAACATATTTTAGTAACAAACTTAACCATAAAAGATATATATTTTTAAATATTACATCTAACTGTCATCATTAATAATAATATTTATTTGTCTGCTGCAGTCATTTTGATTACATTAAATGAATTTTTAAAAAATACGAAGACATAAATAATAATAGTAAAGCTGAAATTATCAAGCTCTAATTATTCAGAACAGCAACGTACACAAATTCGAATAATTCACACAATTTATCTCTATTCTAATCGATCATCCTTTTTAATACTTTTTGGTAAATTTTAAAAACAGAGAGCTAAACTTTACAACCTATAAGTTATAAACCGATTTAAAAAATACACGTTTTTTTTTTATAAAAAGCATAAAGATTAATGAAACACAGTTTCTATTGTAAAAACAAACTCCCTTCTTACAAAATTTGTTATAAAGCATTAATTAATTTAAGAAAATATTTTCAGTCCTTTTTAATATCCATGATAATAATTGTGTGGAGTGTAATAATAATGCATCGTCTTCTTAGGATACTTTGATTTGGAAACATGTTCCATTTGCTTTTGCTTGCGGTTTTGGTTCTTGATTCGTTTTTGTATTTGCTGCCTGTAAACGAATAAAGGTCTGAAAACCTTGGCCTCTTCAGCTTGAAGATCATCTAATTTATTGATATCATTTTTTTCAATTGACCTTCTTGACCTTATCAGTGGTACTCTTTCAATATGACCGCTAATTTTGGGTTTATAAGCTTCAATGCTAGGCTTACTTCTGGGATCACCAAGTCCTGGTTCATCTGCTTCTTCAGCAAAACGGGATTCAAATAAAACTTTGAAGTTTGGTTCTGGTTCAGCTTCGAGCTTATTTCTGGCAATACCGAAGGCTCGAATTCCAGGAATTAAATCGTCTGGTTCTAGATCTTTTTCTTCTGAATTAAAACGAATTGATCTGACTTTTCCATCTAAGCCAGTTTCCCGGTCCAAACGAAGCGTCTCGACATTATCTCCTAAATTGATTAATTTTGGAACTGCTGAATCAGTTGTTGAAAATATCGCGAGGATCACAAGAAGAGAGATCTAGAATTAAAGAAAAAAATTTATTAGGAACAATAAACAAAGTTTCATTGTAATTTTTTTTCTTTTCAATTTTCTTCTTTTAAAAACCTATTTCTTATCTAGTAAATAAAAAATAGTGCCATATCTAAAATGAAATAAGAATTAAAAATTTTCAAAAATATTTCTAAAGATAACTCAAGATCTGTATAAAAAGTCCTTTGATTGATAGATCAATTTGTCACTCGTATAGTGATTATACATTTTTCTTCTTAATAATTGATACTATAATTCATGTTGTATTATTAATGAAACTCAGCATTTCAATAAAGTGAATATTAAAACTTCAATTATAAAATTATAAATTATCTTTCTGTTTTTTACATGAAAATTGAAACAGCATTTAAGTCATCCAAGAAATTATGGGTTATTATTTGTATCTTAGGCTGAACGTAAATTGTTAAAACCAGTTTAAGATTTTTTGCTAGATTATTTTTATTCAACTTCTCCCAGTCAATCTGACTTTGAGCCGAATTGATTCCGATTTATTCTTAATTCTAAAATTTATGTAAATTTTTTTTTTAATATTTAACAATCGAAATATTATATTTACATATAGCACCGTACAAAAGAGGAAAGAAACCAGTTGTAAATTTGTAAAATAATGATTAGTAACCTACTTTTTGTACCGTTACTACGTCATAATTTTGCATCTTTACAACAGAAAAATGGTAAACGTTCTTTTCGTGTGCAAATGTGTAAAAAAAAACGTCACGTGTCACATAAAAATATCACTTTCTCTATTGAAATTCCCGTCTTACGTCTGACCAAAGTCCGGTCGTATCTACTTGCGAGATATCAAAAGCAAAATATATTCGAATCCTATTTATAATTTCTTCGAAAATCTTCGTTTTCCACATACTTATTTTTTTTAATTTCAGTCACATGTTTAATTCTATTCACACGTTTTTTTTTATCATTTATTTACAAGAGAGTAAACAACACACCATTTTTTAAAAAAAGCAATCGAAAAATATCATCTCATCAAAATTAGCATACAGTTTTTTTTCTGTAAATTTTATTTAAAATTTCTGTAATATTTACACCGAAAATACGAGTGAGAAAAGACACATATATTTCACTTTCAAAATCACAGTCACTGAATATCTTTTCGTATATTAAATGTAGCCATAAATACCATCATTGAATGAAATTTAACATCTTAAAAGTTGCAATATGGAAAATGTGGTATATATTTTTGTTGCACTGAAGAGATTTGATTTGCACTAATTATTACCATATTAATCAGTCCCATGTCGAAGTTGATATGAAACGACACTGAGGCACATTCACACTAAGTATCGCAATGCCCTCGTCAAAGACTCACTGATTGATTTGAAATTACTCGTCTGAGATCTTGTTGGTGTCTGAGGAGAAACTCATGGCACAATGCTTATATATGTATCCCAGGTGTGATCTTGAAGCGTGCACTTAACCGTATACTCTCACATTTGCGCCAGTATGCAGATTGTGAGTTAAACAACTTGTAAGAATACATAATAGACAGGAAGGAGGAAAAGAGATGGAAAATTCAAAAAAGGATGAGTGTGACTAGTTCTGAAGTCAATGATGGAAGTCAAAGATCATTGGCCTGGCGAGAATCTTTTCTCTCTCTCTATCAAAGCATCATAGGTCAAGAAACTCAAAAATTAAACTATTAACAGTAATCCACTTTCAATAAAAAATTCCCATTCAATTCAAAAAAACTGTACCCTATAAATTTCAGGGTCGAATTGGGATGACAATCAGTCCAGATCAAATCCTTTGCAATAGTATAATTTTGTGATATTAATTAATTTAATATGACACGATTTAAGGAAGCAGTTAATTCATATAAAATGATGCTACAGTCTAAAATAGGAATAGCACTGAAGGAAAGATGTCGAGGCCAATTAGAAAATATTTTCAATGTAAAAGTGCCTCTATCAGAAATAGCATAGTAAACTTGTGATGATTGTTTTTTTTTATTTATTTATTTAATTATTCATTCCACTGTAACCTTTGATAAACAGATTTAGTTGACGTTAACGCAATAGAAAAATTCTGAGCAATCTATATTGTGCAAAATTAGAAACCAGATGTTAATCGCCTATTCACGTATCTGCATATTTTCCACTAAATAATGACAGATCAATGAATCTACAATTTTCACTACCAGTCAGCCGCACATGGCATTTGTACAAAATATGCAATTGACTTCACTCATCCGTCATCAAACTCGTCTGGATTGATTACTTCTTTATAATAAACGATGTTTTTTTCATTCCTCTTCTATCAACACAATATTGACCTTGGGGAAAAAAAATTACTCAAACGCAGTACTACATTTTTAATTTTATCGATTGTTGCAAAACTTTTCCATTTTTTAATATAAATTAAAGGGTCATTATTTTAACAACAATAACACAATAGTTAATACCTAGACTCTGCGTAATAGACCACTTACTGTTTTCTTGAGCACTTACTTGTTTAATTGTATAGAACTTTGGTCCAATATCGGATACAGAAAATTATGCTTTTATGATTTAGCGTGCAAAATAATAATCTGCCTGGATTTTCCAGAGCAGAGCGAGTTAATCACTGAAATTTGAAGAAAAAAGTGCGGTGTTTTTATGTTCTGATTAGGAGAAGTTGAATTAAGGAGCACTTACTTTTTTCAGATATAATAAATATGTGTTAGTAAGCCCCATATATAGTGAATCAGAGTGAAAATGAGTGACCGATGAATGAATGACTAATGCGGAATAGTTATTACATTTCTGCTTAGCCTGGGGCAATTAACGTTGAGATGCTAACTGTGATGCTGAATTTTATCAAGTATAATTCTTAGTAGTGTCAGCGATGATGAATTATTGTTGCATTTTATTGAAAGACAGGAGCTAATTACCTAGACCTATAGAAAGAGTTTTTCATCCTATTTCTAAGGAAAATAATACAAATATTTCAGGGCCTAAAATGTTTCAAGTTTTGGATTGCATACTTCTGGTATCTCCCCCCTCCCCCCAAAATCTCTTTTTTTAATTCTTTTTAAATCCCTCAAAATCTTTTGAAGTATTGCCCGTGCAGAAATTTTGATAGGGTCCTAATGTGGTCCTGGCCAGCTTTCCCTAGTTCTAGTTTGGTCCTGATCTGGAAAACTGGAAAGGACCCCACAAGGCGCGTCACACTATCACTGGTAATTACCCCATGTAGGAAAAACTGGTCAATCCCCATCAAGATTGAAAAACGATTTCAAAATTGATTTTAAGGAATCTTAAAGGGATTTCAAGAAACTTGAAGTGATTCTAGGGAATTTAAAAGGATTTTAAGAAATCTTACAAGATTTCAAGTGATTTTAAAGAATTGAAGGAGATTTCAATAGATTCTAAGTGATTCTAGGGAATTTCAAAGGATTTCAAGTGATGTTAAATAATTTAAAAAGAATTCGAATGAATTTCAAGATTTTCAAGTGAGCTTAAAGAGTTTTTAAGGAATTTAAATAAATTCAAAAGAGTTTCAAGATTTTGAAGTAGTTTGAAAACGAAAAATGTTTTTGAAATCTCTAAAATCTGCTAAATCTATTGAAATTTGCTGAAATTTGTTGAAATCCTTTGACCCCATATGAAATTTGCTTAAAGTTCTTACAAATATGTCCGTGTTCATTAACAATTAATTTTTAAATAGATATGTAAATATAACCATCTTTTATTTTCTTCATAAATAATTAAATGTGGAAAATTTGGAGAATTCCCTATTTTTACCCGATTTTTGGTTTTGATTTGGAAAACTCTTCAAGTCCCTGTTTCATTATCAACAATATCTCAGTTTTATTACATAATTTTAAGGTAGGAATACCAATGTAAGATTGGTGTTAATGAGTTATTACTACTATATCGTTGTCCCATAAATGCCTAATTATATAAATATATTTTTATTGAAAATAGAAATCCCAACCAGAGCCTGGTCAGAACCCTATGTCAAATGGGGCTAAGTGGGGCAATTTCTGGACGGATGTGAAATGCCTTGACATATATATTTACCTTCTAATCGAAAATTTTCCTTTTATACGATTTTTTGTTTAAATTTGTAGAATTTAAAACTTTTTCCTTGGAAATACATCAACTTTTCACTGTACAAATTTTGATTTCTAACTGCACACTTTGAAATGCGGACTGCACAAAATGAGCCGACTACACACATATTTTAGGCCCTGAAATATTTGATTCAGGGAAAGGAAATCGGGAAATCACGTGTTAAGATTATTAGTATCGGAGAAAATTGTTTATTTAATATTCTTTTTCACGGATTTCGTTTTAGAAATACACAATATGTGTACGTAGTATATAAGACGTAAATAATATCAAGGTTGCCCGCTAAAAACGCTTAGCTCTTTCGAGATAAAAGAAACTTAGTGTTCTTTAAATTTCATGAGTACGGTGAGAGATAACGAAAGAGAGACTTGTAATTTATGGAGTTATACATATTTATTATTATCTTTGGTTCGTTTACTTTTCAAACAACTCCAGCTTTATGAGCCAATTGCAGAGTTTTTCGGAACCTAATAAATAAATTGATAAGATATTAAACAACTATAGATAATTTTCATCGCATATATAAAGATTTTTCTACCTCAAACGTCACTATTCTACACGAATCTTTTGAAAGTAATAAAAGTGTGTGATCACATAGCAAATTGTAATCACAAAAATGTTATTCTAAGAACTTTTAGCAAAAATGTTTCAGAGAAAATATTTTGCAGCTTGGTTTTTCTTTGTCAGGTGTTGTCTTTTTTATACATCAGAAAGTTTAAACATAGATTCTGATTTTGAAACACAGGTAAGTTATGTAGAAATTTTTGATACTATGATTTGTGAATAATAATGAAATAATTAAAAATGATTCAAATAATCTTTGCCATTGGAAACCTTTCCTGAATTTTGAATATGAACAAAATTTGTTTACAGTTGCAGCGACCTCTAAGTGAAGAGATAAATACTACATTAATTATAAATCAGGAATTTTTTGAAGAAGTTTGTAAAGAATGTTCATATTGCCAACTCTATGCCAAATTTATAAAACTAATTAATCACCAGAAAACAGTGGATGAGATTGTTAATTCGAGATATGAAAAGGCAGTTGTACTACTCGCAGATGATATGAAAGATGGAATAACTTTGGCACAATTTTTGAGCCAAAACAATAGAGTACTGCCCAAGAAAATTCAAAAAGATCTTGATCATAGCGAAATATCGTTGTACGATTTGATACTAGAAAACTATCATTTATATAAAAATGTAAATACATCGACAGTCTTTTTTGTCTATCCAAGAAAGACAAGTGATGCGATATTCGCAAAATATATTGCGAAAAGAGTAATGGATAATCTCAAAAAAGTGAAAGTTGTTTTGACTTTGAGTGAACCATCCTCTAATCTTGATGTCGAAAATTTTAATAGAGAAAAAGAACTCGGCGTCAGTAGAATATTTAAAGTCTTCAGATACGTTGAAAGGTACAAAAATACAACCAGTTTTGTGGTGATGACCGAAAAATTTACTGAAAATAATACAGATGATGATTATTTAAATAAGGATGGACAGGAGGAGCTCGATTACGTCAAATTAATTGACAGCTATGTCAAATCATCAAATACGAGTGACAGTGAAAAATTACTAGGGATATATGTCAATGATGGCACAGTTAAAGTTATTTTCAGTGGTGGCTTCACGAAAAAAAACTACAAAAAAGTGATAACACATATTAATAATTTCATGAGCTATGCAGATGAGAGAAACTTTAATCATCGATTTTTATCAAACAGTAATTTCTCTATCAGAGATGATGAATTCGATAAGTGTATTTTTAATTTTACTTTTAAAAAAGATAATAGAATAAAAAGCACTGAAGAGGAAAACACGTGAAGTTACAGAATCACGCAATAATGTAAACATTTTAGTCTTAATAAGTCATTAAATTATTAAATTAATCCTAGAATATCATATAAAGCCTTTCTTGAATTCATTATTTAACTATTTTACTTATTTTCAAATTCATTTACATATTTGCTTTGAATAATTATAATTATTATAATTATTATACTTAGCTAATGAAACTCAACGATTACGTAAGAGATAAACGTATAGAAATAATTTAAATCACACAATAAATAAATTAGGGAAAACTATTACAAAATTTCACATTCTACACTATTTTTGTTTATAATAAAAATTAATAATCATTGTCATATTCGCGAGGTCTGTAACGTCTTCGTGGGACGTATGAAGTTTCATAGCCATATGGATTTGGTCTTCGATAACTCGATCTTCTGTAGTCTTCGTCATTTTTTTTAGGCTTCAATCGTGTTTCCTGACGATATCTGAAGAGAGGCCTAAATACAATATCTTCTGCTACTTCCATGTCCTTCAAATCTTTCCGCTGATCTGAATCACTAACTTTCAGATTATCTGATTTCAGAGATGACTTGTTCGCAATTGGAATCAATTTTTTGTCGAAAAATGACCCGCCAGATCTTGGAACAATTTTTTTTATCAAGGACGAATCGTCGACCTGGAAGTTGGTTCAGAACAGAGAATCTGAAATCATACCTATCCTCCACGTAAATATTACTAATAGCATTTTTCGGATTTTATTTTTCACAATTCAAATAATCTTTAATCGATCTTTGTTTTCCATGAAATTCATGATGAAATAATTGATTAATAATTATTTTTAAAATTGTGTTCTTACCTCACTCGGAGGGACAAATCCTTCAGCATTTTCCTTTGACTTTTCTTCAGTGGAAATTGAATTAACTGGCGTGGTAGAAAGCAGGCCCAAAACTGAATCTTTAGGTACTGAAATACTGTTTTTAATACTTTCTGGGAGTGGTATTTTTTCTGTTATGAGACCGTCCGGAAAGTTGAAACCAGAAATCACTTCCAGTTCCTTTGGTGTTTTCGAAATTTGCCCACCGTTTCCCTAAATAAAAATTGAAATGAAAAATTAATTAATTATTTCTAAAATTTATTTGGGAAAATAATTATAAGTTTGATAAGTGTTATAAGTTTCTTAATCCGTTTAAAGATAATTCACACCTGTACTTGTTCAGTTCCGTTAGCCTTGATCGTCGAATCGTTTAGCGGAATTAATTCAGATAAGCTAAACTCGTTTACTTCCGCTAATTCTGTATAAGTTGCATCATCTGTTGAATTTTCATCATAAACTTTCGGTATGGTGTGAAATTCCTGTTTATGTGACAAAACCTATAAGAAATTTGTAAAAATTAGCAATTTATTTATAATCGTAATATTAGTTTCTGTAGAACGTACCAAATTTGGAGCATTCAAAGGGAAGAGTAGCAAATTCTTTTTCACGATGACCTCAGATTCGGAATTATTTCCCAAAGCGGATCTTATAGCTTCTTTTACATCTGGATCCTGAAATTAGTGATGCAATATCGAAATCAAAATATTGATATTTGACATCGATATATTTGATATTTTACATATCGATATTGATGTCCGATTATCGATACCGAATATCAATATCATCAATATAAAATATCTGGTTTTGTCAGAAATGAGCTGGTTTTGACTGAACAAAAAGTTAATTATATATGAATAATAATTTATATAAATAAAATTCAGGGCATGTGTAACTTACCATATGAGCATATTTAGATAACCCGAGTTTTCTTCCACAATTTTAAAATTTTCGAAAAAATAATAGTGCACAGCCGTCTGTGTTCAAGTTCTTGATGGCTGTGCACTATTACTTTGAAAAAGTAAAAATTGAAAAAAAAAACTTAAGTTTTCTAAATGTGCTCATATGGTAAGTAACACATGCCCTTAAATGCTTTTAAAAATTACTGTTACTTAGTTGTTTATTGAAAAATATCAGTCAATACGAGTTATTAGCAAATTATTTTTAAAAATGAATTAAACATCGATATTATCGCAAGTATCGATATTTCCATTTAGATATAGCATCACTACCTGAAATCCGGATATCATACTAGCATTCGTGATGTGCTGAGTCGCATTCGATAGGCGTTCTGCGTCATCATCCAAAACCGTATTTCCATCTCCTGATATTTGTCCAATTTGAAAAATTAGCCAGAGATAGAAAAACAATCTTTTTTCGATCTGAAAGAACCCATAGTAAAAAATCATTAATTTCCTACATTTCACTAATCACGAAAAAATATATATCATAGAAATAAATAAAGAAAAAAACTTTGCTAAATTCATTGCACTGCTAATTTTGATTCATTTCTCTCCACCAAATAAGTACTTACTCTTAAGTTTCTCGTCATTTTTAATGCTTCTGATGAAAATCGACTTCGGACTTCACTCTTTTGGTATCTCTGGTATCTCTGGCGAATGGTAACGGTCCTACAGGTTTTATATTAGATGAAGAAAAAATTAACATCGCCCTGCTAAACATTGGTATATACATTATCTTTGGCAGTATGCACGTTATTATTATCCTTAATTTACACATGCGTAGATATAATTGGTCTATTATGTACAGGAAATACAGACAAAAAATATATTTATATAAATAATATAATCACAAAAAGTTTTTAACGTATATAAAAAAAGTTAAAATATGTTCATCTCTGTATTATTGCTAATCAGTATAGTTCAAATGAAAATGTTTCCAATTCGCACACATTTTACTCAAATATTTCTACTTTATTCTTTACTTTTATTTTGAATCCATAATAAATTATATAATATGATTCTTGGGAGTATATAATAATTATAAACACTCAAAAAACATGTGTAATTAAATGACTATAAAAATAAGGTGAACGATGTCTGTCTTGTTTTTAAAAACTTCCATGATTATTTTCAATTCCGCGAAGGAATCGATGCTCAAAAAATTCCAGATATGTTTGTCGAAAATTAAGATCACTTAGAACATTCACCTTCCCTAGAAACAGAAGTTATAAAAGGACTTACTTATCTCCTTCGACTCAGTTCCACGTTACTTCTCTCCATAGAAGCTGTTTGAAAGTTTCCTAAATTGCAGAAGAGTTTAAAAAAGAAGTTAAAAGGTACTTACACATGTTTTTATAAATTAATAGCAATTAGATGAATAAAGGTATAAATTGAGGTAAATATTAAACATCCTTTTTTAATGATTAATTAATTATCTTTCAGAAAAATGAGGGTCGCAGCATTTTTCCTCAATTTTTCTCTTCTACTAATTTATACGAATTCTCTGGAAAATTCGACCATTTCAACTTCTACTTCATCTTCTACTTCAACTTCGACGACAATTTCAGTGTTGAAAAATATAAATATTACTGATGTTGAAAATGCAAATATAACCTCATCAACAATGAAGATAATGTCGAGACCAGCTCAACTTCCTGTGGATGTTTTATCAGGAGATGTTTTATTGGATCCTAATATATTTTTAGCTCGTGTTACACGAAATAGTGAAAATATTTTTCCTAGTCCTGCTACAAAAAATAATGTTAAAAAAATTAGTGCAAATCTTAGAAATAGAAGATATTCAAATTCAGGCTTTCTAGAAAGTGATATAATTCCTCATTTTCGGTTCGATAGACCGAGGCGAAGAAATGTTGAATTTAAGAGATCTTACACTAAAATATATCCAGTTTTTCCTGGAAAATAAAATAATATAAATAGTTTTAACTAAGTATTTTCAAAGTGTTTCATTTCTTATTTATTATTTTTGGTTTTTTTAGACTCGTGATTTATCTTATTGTATAATGTGATTGAGAATTAAGGGGTTGTAATTTACAATATATATAATAAAAACAGAAAAATTATTCTAATGATTTACACACTTGTACCCGAAAGAAATTAATTAATTTTAAGAAAAAAATTTTTTTACTTACAATTTTATGGTACAACAAGCTTTTTCTACTTGATTTTTAACAATTAGAAATATAATTGTCCGAGGGTTTATAAATGAGAAATTTTTTTCAGATAGTATTTTATTATTACAAATTCTATTTACAATATAGATTTACAACATAGATTTGCAATGCAAAACATTTTGGTACACAGCTCATTCCACTTTTTACAGTGATCAATTATTATTAACTGTAACTACCTGACCGTTCGAAAAAATTATAACTAAAACAAAAATTATCCTAAAAATAAATGTTCAATTCGACATTTTCTAAGGTAGAATCGTTACAAATCATAAAATAATAACATAGTATTTTTCACAGTCCATATTGTTCGACCAAAAGCCAATTATAAATGCGACAGTATTTTTACACAACATCAACAATAAGATATAACAATTTTTATAATGAATTTGAATTTCGCATATGAAATAAAAACATTTAAATCGCCTTACTAGTATTTAAAACAATATCTTAGATTCTAAAAAATGATTATTGCATTTAGTTTCCAATCATTTTTGGTGGCTTGTGGATCAGTCTTTATCAGCATAAAATTACACTGTTCAGAATATTTGCTTTTTTCTACTTAAATGTTTCTATTAATTTTTTATAAGTGCTTCAGCAACTAAAAATTTTTCGAATGAATTACAAATAATTTCAACAGTGTAATAATAAATATTTTTATCATTAGCTCCTTTGCTTCTGAAAAAAAATCCTTTCAAGAAATATTCTCGGGCTTTTAAAAAAATATAAATTTGTTCAATCAATTATTTTAAATATTTTCATTTTGGAAGTGTTTCAAATTTTAATATTACTCAACATCCTTTTTTCTTCGATTTAGAAAATTCAAAAGTTCGGTTTTCCTATTTAAAAAAAAACTCATTTATGTCCTTATCATTTTCAAGTTGAAAAATTTGCTTGAACTTTTAAAAGTATCTTAATATTACATTGGGCTTTTCTCATAAATCAAAATTTTGTATTGCCTTTAAAATTTTCGACTTTTTTCAGCTTTTTAAAATTCTTAAATATTTATTCAAATAAAAACTTTATGAACAACGTACAACTAGTTGTTTTTCAGAAAATTAATAGATTTAAAAATTTTAATTGTGAAATATGGATTTTGATTTTAGAGAACTGCTCTTATGGAGACAAATTGAATATTTTTCACACTTCATTGATTTTTTATATACCTTTTGGAATCGAATATTTCAAAATCGAACACCACGACGATTGGTCTTCTTTATACGTTCCCTGTATGCAAGTTGTTGACGATAAACAAAAAGAGGTCGAAGAACATTGGTTCCAGCAGCAGTTTCGAGATCATCATCATCCTCAACTATGTTTCTTTTTTCTCTCTGATGATCATAGCTCGGAGAGAAAACAGCCACTTTTTTTTCAGAAATGTCTGATTCAGCCACAGTGTCTTTAAAAAGGACCAAATAGAAGTTTGGAACTTCATCCACTTTGTAACTAATCATTTCCAGTGGGTTCTCAACTTCAATCTCTGAGATATCTTCATTTCGTGAGGCATCTTCAAGCGGCCTAGCCTGCGCTAAAGTTGAAAGAAGAAAAACCAAAAACCCAAGCTTGAAAGCCTGAAACACAGATTTTGAAAAATTAATCACTATTCAATAGTCATTTATAAATACTGGTACCAAACAATTAACAGAAAAATTATTTAACTAACTGCAAACATTCTGTGATTTTATTGATCTCTTCTAATAATTATAAATTTATAAAAGTTTTATTAGTTTGAAAATGAATTTACCATTTTTTCTGGATTGATTTGTTTTCACTGTTTGATTATTCACTTGAATAATCTTATTCGTAGTCTTGAGAAAAACTGGAAAACGCACTAATTAAAGTTATGGACACTCGGGGTGACTCTTAAACGAATACTTGAGAGATAAGAGTGATCCTGAAGTATTTATACGAAATAATGACGTCAAAGGGGAGCACGCTAAACGTTCAATGACGCTCTTAGACAGGTGATAACTGACCTGGTAAACTCAAATCTTCGACCTACGTGCCTTTTTTCATTATTATTGATGACCTTTAAGGATTTTTCTCTAATATTCCGGAAGTCTTATTTACACAAACAAACATATTTTCTCAGTGCAAAGAAACATTTCATCGTCAGACAAGTGCAGACAATATTAAATACATATAGGTACTTGCATTTCAAAAATGTACTGCAATTTCTCTTCAAATTGATTCTATTTCAAAACACGCAACATTTAATAAACAAAAATAGAAATGGAATTAGTTGATTTAGCTGATTTTTTCAATAAAAAATAAAAAAAAACTTAAGTTTGAACTTTCCAAAGTGTCACCTGGCATTAACGACCATATTATATAACAAAACGACAATAATATTTGCCGTCACCAGTGTGAATGTGCGATGTTAATTAACAAAATCTATAAACACAATAATTCAAATAAAGTCTTCTTATTGAAATCCTTCTGGCCACCTTGTAACATTTCGCTTCACACCGACTTCCGGAAACATGTTAAATATAATATTTGAAACATATGTGTTAAATCAACAAATTTAGTTGAATGTTGACCTGGTCGAGTTATTTTTCGTTTTTTTAAATTTCATCTAAAGATAAAATAACAGAAAGGTGATGAAAGAAATTAATTCTCTGCTGAATTCAATTCAATTTAAAATATATTTATAATCTATTTAAAAATTTATAAATTAATATCGGATACTGATTTCAATTAAAAGAAGACAATGCCCTGCATAATCCAATGACAAAAACGATGCCGATGTATGACGTGATAATTAACACTATTCTCAGTCTCTAATCAAATTAAAATTCTATTACAGAAGTTGCTTACAGAGACTACAATTCCTTATAAAAATTACCTCAAAGATCATTATTATTCTTAATAAAAAAACGACTCTTAGGCAGTTAAAAGAGCCCTAATTTTTCTATGGATATTTTTTAAACTTCATATATAATTTATTATTTAAAAGTAGGAAGTATTTCGAAATATTATTGGAATACAATTTAGGAAATCAAATTTTTATTACAATAATTATCTATTATTTTCTTGTATCTTTATTTATAAATTTAGTGCTTATACACATCTTATAATTATAAATTATGTATGATTATATGCTATTATTTTTTAGGGAATAACAAAAAATATAAAAGGGTGAAAACAGAAGAATAAAAATGTCATGTTTTTACAAATTTTATGGTGTTTTTTTTTATTTTTATATGAGAACAAAAAAGCATGTGCACAATTAACATTATATTTCAGGTGATCATGGAGTTGAGTATAAATTACCACCATCCACCTCCCCACCCTTGATTAAATCTGCCACCCCATCCACCGCCCCATCCTCCACCATATCTACCACCCCATCCTCTGTTATATCCTCCATTCCATCCTCCACCCCATCCTCCACCCCATCCTCGACCATATCCTCCACCACCCCATCCTCGACCATATCCACCTCCCCACCTGAAAAGAAATTTGTAAGAATAATTATTAATTTTTTAAAATAATTTAACTATTTTGGATTGTATTTTCTTCATGTAAATAAATTTCTAGATTGAAAACATTGTCTAAATATCCAAAGCACTTTAAATTTCAAACTATGAAGAGAGAATACTGATTATTGAAACTATTATAGTTGAAATAATTATTTTGGTTTATTACCCAAATCTTGATTCCTGCGTATCCAAATCTTCATTTTCAATTTCAAGTTTTTCCTTTACGACGTCTGTTTCCCTCTCATTAGTATTGCTTGCTTTTTCCGGAGAATTGGCCGGAAAAGCAGAAGCAAAGCACAACACCACTAGTAGTAATAAAATCTGTGAAAGTTAAAGAAAATTAACAGTAAACTTGACAAATTATCTATTTTTTGAGCACAAATTTGAAATTTAATATATTTACGATAAAAATCTAATTTAAATTAAATCATCACTCACAAACTGTCGCAACATCTTGTAATACTACTCTGATCCCTTGGTTCAGTTGCCATTTATATATAAGTGCTCATCTAAACCCCCTCCATTGACTATTCTTCTTTGTCCAGTATAGTAGAATACATACATAGGGTTATAAAATATAATATTGCAATATTTTTAGAGTAAAACAAATTAGAATAAGACAGAACACGAATGTCAAAAAAGTTTTGCAAAGTTACAAAAAATCTG
>JAUESI010000034.1:546041-584791 GCA_032275145.1 Synergus laeviventris
ATATAGACACCGAACCGAAGGTTTCCGAACTGGTCAGTCGTGCATCTTCGAGTTTTCGAATTCAGAAGAGGAGAAATCATTGCGCGCGCAATTATAGTGACGTGCTCTGAGCTCCCACTTTTTTCACACCGATTCCGAGCTTTGGTTGTGTAGAAGGTAAGTCGTTTCAAATCTGGGATCACTGCTTGAAAGCCTTGAAAGAGACAATACGGCTGCTGTACAAAACTATTTAATTTTTAGGAAAAGATAACTTGTATCTGCAGAAAGCCCTATGCAGAAAGTATGACTGTTTACAAACTAAATTAGGTATTTCACGTCCCATGCATTTGGTGCCAATGTTTATGCTCATCTCTGGTTTATGTTATGCCCAGCGTACATCCATTTTGGATTACGTCACAACGTGAAATACCTAATGTACCCAAATGTAGTAGTGTCAGGTAATGTACCTAATGGTACCTAATAAAAGGGTGATATTATATACTTATGTTAGTTAATATATATATATATATATATATGTCGTATATAATTATACGATAAAAGTTACACAATAAAAACGTATATGGTGTACGACACTATTATATATATCAGTGTGTACGACCGTGTGTGAGTCCTGAGCAGTCCTGAGTCCTGACACCTGTTGTTTTGTTTCTTCTTAAAAATTAGTTCAAAAAAACATTTTTTGACACTCCGTGCAACTCCGTGCGCGAAACTCGGCTGGATCAAAAAAGTGCACACTTGTGCTGAATTGTGTTTCAGTCTGCTTAATCAGCTCAATGACTCAATCAAGCTTTGCAGTTTGCACACGTCGTGTCAAAAAATACGGTTCGAATCATATGCGCAAACATTCACACAAGGCTACATGTACAATCGCTACAATTATATTCTCGCAATAGTATCGAAATGCACGTTATTGTTTTAAAAAAAATGTAATTTACTGTTTGATTTATATTTTTAGTACTTTTCAGATTCTTATCCTCATTTTAGAAAAATTCTAAGTCTGTAGAGTTTTATCTACAAGAGTTCACTATTTAATATATGTGACCATAAGAAACACTCTATTTAACTTATGTAGATGAAAAGAGCCTGAAAAAATGAGTGAAATTGAGACGAAATTGTTACTACATCCAGAAGCCAGATGTGTCAGAATACCACCAAATAATGTTGATTCAAATAAGCGCGATGATGATGAAAATGATTGGTGGGCGAGCGACAGTAGATCAAGCACAGGATCTTATTATTCCGATACCGATAGGTAATTAGAATAGAAAATTAGAATAATAGTAAAAATACATATAATATTTCAGTAATCAGTAAATATCTAATAAATTACTTACATAACATGCAAATTTTGAAGGGTGTTAGATAATTTATAAATGGTGTTCTCACTTCACTTTAAATCAATTTTAAATTCAAATTTAAAAAATAATATCTTTTGTCAGTTCTGTCGCTGAATGGGAATCAGAAATTAGTCCATTGGGTGAAGTTTTTTACATAGAATCATTAGAAAACTGTGTGAAGAGTGAAGTGAAATCATCAGAAGATCAAAACAAACTTCAATCGTCCGAATTGATGAGAAGAAGAAGTATACGAGCTGGAAAATTAATACGTCTTATTAAACGAAGGGAAAACAACCGATGTAGCGTCAGAAACAAAAAATTAAATAAAGTCTCTTTAAACCTAGAAAATATACCGGAATCTCGAAATAAGGATATCTTAGTAAAAGAAAGTCCGGTAAGTCTACAAACAATTTTAGGAATTATTTACTTGAATATGTTACAAGTCTGAGTTTTATCCTCAGAATTCGATCTCTTCAGTTTACTCAAAAAATATAATATAAGAAGTAGATATGTTTTCGCTCTATAGATTAACTGTATTTCGAAAAAGAAGTTTACTTATGAGGGAAAAAGAATTAATTTTTGATACCTTTTTTAAACAATAATAATTCGAAATCTAACCCTAAAATTCCATCTTTTGATTGTACAGAAAACTTGCTGTGAATTCAATTTGCGTGTTTCATAGAGCTGTATTTATATATTTTTATGCTCATCAGCACTTTACTTCCTCATTATGATGAAGTTTAAAATTAATTTGCTTCCTCATAGAGGAAGCTTCACGATTTTCTTAAATATCAACAAATATATTTAATTTTATTTTCTCGAAGAAAAACATGTTGCATCAACTTTGAATTATCCTAGTGTTGCTTTAGTGGATAAATGTCTAATACTAAAGTTCTATGAGGAAACAAAAAGTATTAAAACTAGACATTTTTTCTCTCTGTACACATAATTCTACTCAAAAAATATAATATAAAAAAAATATTCTGATTATCATATTTTTGAGTGAAATGAGGGAATCGAAATTTGTGGTTACAACTTGGACTTGCAACACTCCTAATGTTTGAAAGATGACTTTGATTTTAATAAATGAATTTTCTGGATTAATTAATATAACCATTTTCGTAAATTTTCATAGGTAGGAGAAATTTATGAAGTAATGCTTTCGATAGA
Source organism: Synergus laeviventris (assembly GCA_032275145.1). Taxonomy (NCBI): domain Eukaryota; kingdom Metazoa; phylum Arthropoda; class Insecta; order Hymenoptera; family Cynipidae; genus Synergus; species Synergus laeviventris. Next base: position 548,549 of record JAUESI010000034.1, read on the forward strand.
TCCAGAAAGAAGACATAAATTGGGAAGAAGGGCTTCAATGTGTGAAGCTTACTTAGGCATAATACCAAGAATTTCACATGATAAAATGAATATTCTAGTTGAAGGATTTATTCCAGACGGAGAAGCAATAAAAAACCAATGCATAAAAGTGGGTGATTATTTATGCAGCATCAACTCTAGAAATGTTACTTCTGAAAATTTGGACGTTATTCTTTCCAATATAACTGCGCCCATCAATGTAGGCACCTTATCAAAATGTTACACTTCATCTGGGACTTCGATTTTTTAAATGTGTGTTTATTTTATTATTTTAGGTAGCTTTGGAATTTCGACGTGTTACGATTAAGGATAGAACGGAAAATTTCTCTTCAATAAATCCTCTTAAAGTAACTATTTTTTTATTATCCTATCAACTTATTTTGTAAATAAAATTTTTCTAATTTTGTCTATGAAGATTGTAACTTTTTCTTATTTTAGCAATCTCCGTTAGTAAGGAAGATAATAGACCAAAAAATGAACAAATCATACATGGAACAACTCTTGAAACACCCGATTGGTATAATGTTTTTAAAAACTACTGATATTCCTGAAGTCGGACCTGAATCGCAAGATATTTTATATGGGTTTCCTCGTTTGGAAGGAAAAGTTGAGCACACAATTCTTTTTTTATCAAGGGGAGCCTTCGTTACATTAAATCACATGTTATACGGTGTATTAAGTTCACGACCTATCAGGTAATCTAGTCTTTTTGAATTTCCTTTATTCACAAAATAAAAAAAATTTTGACAATTTATCATTTTTCAGTTCAACTCTATGTCTCATGAATGAAAAACTTCATGTTACATACACAGCTCGAGATGATCACTTGCTTCTAATAGCTTTACCAGATAGTTGGTACGTCTTTGACGAAAACTTGACTTGAGAACAATATTTTAGACTTACCTTCCTCAAAATTCAGTTTCCTCATCTTATTCAGTAAATATTATAACTAGGTATCTTTTCTCTCTGTAGATGAAATTCGCTCTCCTTTGAAATAGAAGTATGCTTATAGAGCGAAAAATGTCTAGTTACAAATACTTATCTTTCAAGACAGAGTTCACAAAAAGAGCAAAAAGATACATATTTCTAATATTTATTGTGTAAAATGAGGAAACTGAACTTCCAGTTTAGAGCTTGCACCAAACATCCTTCATTAATTATTTTTTAGCTGTAATGAATATGAAGCTAGCGAATTATCTGCAGAGATCGTAAGAATTCTTGAATTTACTTATAAAAATTTGACCAAGTGCTTTACATCTCTGGAAAACCATTCATCATTGGATCATTTATTTTTTCTCTTTTGTGAGCGTATATTGCTCAACAAATCCTACAGTGTTAGAAATGACCTGGGCTGTGTAAATAAGAATTTGAATAACGTTGCACAAGAATGTGAATTTGAAACAATTTTACCAGCTGCACACTTGATTCGTTTATCAAGAGATGCACAAATACAGATAGATGCTGCCTTGAATGAAATGGAAGCTATGGATTACAGGGATTGGGTTTGTTTCTCGTTTTTATTATAATGCCAATATCTATAGGAGTAAATATAGGAAGAATAAAAATGATTTTTTATGCTATTTATTACAATAGAATGAGGATCCAATGGACTGCCAGCGATTGTACACGATTATCGGAAGTTGCCTTTACCACAAGAATTACTTAATTGGATCACACTTGCCTCATGATAATTTAATTCAAGTACATTCTTTCCTACGACAGTATGGTTTACTTAGACTAGTTAAGAAAGAGTCAGTAAATTCATTGGTAATTTGGAAAAAAGTTTACCCTACTTTCTTCAAACACGAGATTGCAGTAATTGCGGATGGACACCCACTATTTCTAAGACAATGGTTTTTACTCGTTGTTGGGTATAAACACGATTTGCTAGCAGTACTTTTGGAATCTGGTGGATGTACTGCAAAGTAAGTTCAGTAAATTTTGAAAAAAATTTACTTAACAAATCTTACTTTTCCCCTTTGTACTGTTACTCACTACTTAATTAGAATTATGTGTATAGAGCGGAAAAAGATCCATTTGAATACTTTTTACATAAAAAGAAGAATTGAAAGTGTAACCTCAAAATTCAACTGTTTCATTTTACGCATAAAATATTTAAATTAGACATTTTTCCACTCTATACCCACAATTATATTCAATAAGTTAGTACTGGTACAGAGCGAAAAAATACCCAGTTGTAATATTTCTTAAGTAAAATGAAAAGTTCCAATTTTGATAGAACTTGATCCTACATCCTTAAATGAATAATACAGGCTTGAAGAAAACGTAGGCCCAGATGTATTCTACGTCGAAGAAGCACAGGAAACTTTGAAGCATATACAGAAGATCGGTATATCAACATTCGCAGAAAAATGGATTTTAGCTAACGGCAGACCAGAAGTTATTATCCCGGAAGAACAATCAACTGTGAAAACTCCTACAAGCATTGCCGAAAATCTTTTGGGATTCATTAAATCTTCCGAAGCTCAGAGCTACTCCACTAAAACAAATCATCCCTCGCCAAATAAAAAAGCGCAAGAAATAACGCCTACATCGAAACGCCGTAGTCCTGAAGAAAGTACTGTTGCTTCTGGCTCAGGTAAATAATTATTTTGACTTCATTATCAAACCAATTGACCGAATAATGCCATCGTTAAATATATTTTTATTTTTCAGTGTACTCACTTCAAACATCTGAAGACTCTCTAAGTCAAGGAACAGGAGCTGTGAGTGAAATAAGTGATGAAGCTGCACCGATACTTGGCAGACGAGCGATAAGAGAAAAAATCAACGTTGCGACGAAGTACTCTGATGACAGCGACTCAGAATTGGATTTATACAGAGTTAATAATACAATTTTTTAATATCATTTTACTCAGTGCTATATAATTAGTATTATTTTATAATACTATTAAATATTGCACTGAAAATTACTAATAATATCACATGAAGTCTTTTTAAATCTCGGGAAACACAGGTATATGTAATAAATAATCATTTCAGCTTTATATTCTGTTAAAGTATTATCTTTTTTCCAGAATGAGAGACAAGTGAATAACATGGACATCTCAAATATACGAGAAAATCTTTTACATCAAGCCGAATATATTACCCCGAAAGTATTAACGTCGGGTGACAAAAATTACCTCTTTCACTACGTCCATCTAGATTTATTTGAAGGAATCTTGATTTCATCCACAATAGACAGATACATAACGAAAAATTTAGAACTACTTACAAAGTGTAGCAGATGTGTACACGTGATACACAGATTATTGCAAAATACAGTAAGGTATAAGAAAATGTTAAATCAGAACATGGATAAATCTGTGATTAACAAGAGTTTAGTAGCAATCAAGGAGCACGGAGTACTCTTTGATTGGAATAAAACTACTTACTTGGTTGTAGGACGAATGTACTCGAATTGTAAATCTCAAGCTAAGGAAATATACGTGTGTTATCAGGACTCAGCTCCTCAAAATTTGGTGGAAATGGCATTTAGATTAAATTCAATGCAGTAAAATAAATATCGAAAATTTAATTAAAATTAAAGTAAATTAAATAGCAATTTAAGGCGTTCGATCCAAGTTCATAAGTAGAATAGAATGTTTTCGTTTTTCTCAACAAATATTATTCGATATTTTTTCGCTCTGTATTGGCGGTACCCATTTTTCAAATGGAAGTGTGTGTATATAGCGAAAAGTTGTTTACTTTCAATACTTATTGCGCACTATGAAACAATTACGTTTTCAGATTAGATTTCTATCTCTTCGTCTTATAGGTTTTATGCAAAACTTATTCAAGCTAGACATTTTTTCGCTTTATACGCACAATTCTAATTGAAAAATAAATACTGCTACATAACGAAAAAAATATCAAGATATAACTTTGTTGAGTAAAATGAGTAAATTGGAGAGTTTATCGAGTATTGAGATTCGAACTTGGACTCAACACCTTTAAGGAAGAAACGAATTTGAAGCTAAGGAAACAAAAAGCTTTTTTTTCATCGTCTTTTATATTTACTGTGTATTTATTAATTATACATAAATATACTAATAGATTCATACAGACTAAATTTCTTATCTACTATATAATAATTACAAAAAAAATGGAATTAATTATGTAGGTTTTCTCAAAGGAATCTTGTATTATTTTACAAAAAAAAATTATTATTTAATTATCACAAATATTCAATAAATATCGAGTTTAATTAAGACCACCCAGATTTTTTCTTACTTATCTTCACATTTTAACCAATAAATCGTCATCCATGATCATGAATAAGGTCTTGAACTTAAACTCTCTAATTTAAGTAAATATTGTTCACATTTGTAAACTACTTTGCATATAATATTTACATAAATAATTATATATATATATGCTCAATATTTTTTAAATGGCAAGTGATTTTATCCAGAATATTTTCACTAATAATTAATTTTTGTATTAGCTAGGTGGATAATAGATGATTTCTTGAAAATTATATTTTATCAAAACGCACTAGGAGCAGTAAAGAAAAAATTTATCTTTATATTTATATACTCAATCGTACAACTAAGAAAATGTTTTCTTCAAATCGAAGAATGAACTAATATTAAAAAAATACCATACTTCTTAGATTCTCAGGAATCTTTTTTTTTTTGGTTAATATGAACTTACAATTTTCCAAATCACGCTGTATCTAATCACATTTCAATCATGTCCGATAAGTGACATACATCGATCTACGTGCTCCACCAAAGGCTCCAAACTTGAAAACTTACGATCGCATACCGGACACGAGTAAAGCTGGATCATTCGAGAGGCATTCGTATTTTCCTGCAAGTAAGGAAATATTTAAATATTGATGCCTAAAAGTGTAACTAGAAAATTAATATCATAAGCGAGCAATTTTTAGAAATTGTAAGACGGAAAATGAGCCAAAATGTTCTTAAAAAATTTGTAGTATTCTTAGATACTTAAATATTATATTTTATTTATAAAATACCAGTGGCGAAGCAAGAAGATGGAACAAAAAAATAGTGCCTTCAGGTGGTCACAATCATTTTACTTTAGAAATATTAAAATGATTAAAAGATAAAACTTATACTTATTAAATTATACTTATATAAATTATACTTATAAATTATACTTATACTTATTAAATTATACTAATTAAATTCTTCCTTGACCATTTTTTGATAGAGTAAGTAGTTATAGTTTTAATCGTGAAAAATGTTGTTAAAAAATAAAAAATAAAATTTTTCTGACAAAAAACGTGAGATATGAGAAAATATAAATATAAATATATGAAAAAATAAAAATAATATAAAGCATTAAAGCTGGACGACCAAATATTCCAGAGCGAGAAGCGCTACGAACAAATTGCGCGCCGTGGGCGCGCTCATACTTGCGAGTGAAGTGCGCGATGAGAATGTGGGCAGATTTTTTTTTAAATAGTGTGAATAGAGCGAAAAAATGTTTGATTTTAGACATAAAGTATTCAAAATAAATATTCTTTTCTCTATAGCCATGCTTTTAGTTCGAAATTGATTTCACCTACAAGGCGAAAATATATTCATTTCTAATATCTGTTGAGTAAATTAAAAAAATTAATTTTGATATTAGCACTAAGATCCAACAACCTTAATTTTCTTAATTTGGAAGATAGTGTTCCTATTAAAATCCTGTCTTTCAATACTGTGCTGACATTTTCAGAGCATTATTCAAAGTACAAAAAATTTGTTTCTGAAATTTATCTCTGGCGATTACTAAAGAGAGATTTTGAATCTTGAGCGATTATTATAAACCGTTCCTCCTACAACTTGATGAGATATAATCCAGTATGTCAGCACATAAAAAATAACGCTGAAAATGACTCTGGTGGTCCACTTGCTATGTCATATCTTACAAAAGTAAGACGCAATCCAAATTACAATCATCAACATTAACACTATTCCCAAAAATAATGAGGAGGGAACTATTATCGATTGAGAGATGTTTCTATACAATTTGTGGATCAGTGGAAAACCTGGCTAGATCCAATTGTGATCCACCTGGTCATGTCAAAAATATTTTAGGGACTTTTCTTCGACTTTGATATTTTGACGATGTAAATCTCAAACAATATGATTAAGAAATTTAAATATTATAAATAGTTTCCTACAAAATATTTCAGATGTAGGAGGACAACACCAAATGTAGATATTTCAAAATTTCAAATCTATCAATTAAGATGACCAGCGATATTAGAGCTTCTCTGCAGAACCCACAAAAAGCTACGCCGCTTGTGCAAATAGACGATAATTTTGAAAGCAAACGTATTTAACATCTGTAATTTCATAATACATTCTTTTCTCCGTGTACCCTTTATTACTTAAAATATTCTTGTTACGATTTTCCGCTTGATTAGAACTTTGGTCATATATGTTCTTCGGACCATTCAAATTTTCTCGAGTTTATTAGAATTTTAGCCAATTTCGGGACTAAACGTCTGAACACAATCGTGAACTGAACTCGTAACCTGGACCCGAAGATGGTCTCTTGCGGTCACGTGACAAGAGAGATGGAGCAATATGATAGAAAGGATAGAACTATCTTCGGGTTCAGTTCACGATTGTGCTCAAGCCTTAAGCCAATAAGTTTCACGACATTGTTTTATTATTAAAATTTTAGCCAATGGCGGCACTCTACCAACTTTCAATAGATTGAGTTTCAAGAAAAGTATTAAATTTCAGAAATTCAGTACGAGCTATGGAGATTAATATTTAGATAGGCTTTCTATAAAATTGCAACATCAATTTCACTCAATATTGATATTGAACAATAACACAAAGAGTGCTTATGGATTAATATTATTATCGATTTATGTATTATTAATATCAATAATTTATGAAGTAGTTTTATGCACTACCAAATTCAAATTCGACTATGAGTGAACAAAAAAGTTGCTCTTTGTGTCTTGGAAACATTAGCCGAATTCTTCTCATAAACCTATAGGTCCCTTTAACCATAAAAAAATGTTAATTCCTTTGTATCATACTGTTTATATATCATCTCTACATCTGATTTTATATTTTACACTTTGAAGAAGTCTCAAAGTTTAATCTACATCCAGTGTCCCGCTTCCTTCCATCCAAAAATTGAGAAAACTATATTTAAAAAATGTAATTTAACTCACAGGGTACTGCGATGGCTGGGAAGCTGGAGAACCTGGTTGAAGACGCTGAGCTTCTTGTCTCAATCGATCAATGTCTTTCCTCAACTCTTTATTTTGTTTTGTAAAAACTTGAACCTGCTCAACCAGTTTATTTTTTTCAAGAATCAATACTTTCTTCGCTTCCTTTTCCTGATTGAAATCCGAACGGAAAATTTCAAGCTGCGCTCTGAGTACCATCAGGTTTTCTTTCTGAAAAAAGGTAACACGTTCGACAATTAGATTTATAATTAGAATTAAAATAAAAATATAATAAAACTTTTTATAGAAAGAAACTTACATCCGAAGCAGAAATCCCGCTCTGAATAATCAACTGTTGTTCCAACTTGGAAACCGTTTCAATGAACTGCTCGCATTTCTTCACCAAAACCTTCTTCTCCGCTATCAAAGAATTTTCTTGAGCCTCGTACAATTTTCCCTGTCTGTCGAGCGCTGACTTTTCCTCTATAAGACTTAATCTCTCCTCTTCAAGCTTCTCTAAATGAGAATTATAGTTGATTTGACTTGCAACAACTGATTCCCTAAGTTCCTCAACTGATTTCTTCTCTTCATACAGGGACAATTTTTCAAGAGCCATTGTCGTTAATGCTTCTTCAAGAGCTTTGTGCTCCTCCGCGAGAAGTTTCTCAAGAGCTTTCACTTGCTGGAGTCTCTCTTCTGCGATTTTAATGTCCATCATCTTCAACTTTTTATTTTCCTCCTGAGTTATCTCCAATTCGTAGAGAGCGGATTTATAATCAGAGAATATCTTTTGAAGCAGGTCCTGAGCCTTAATCCATTTTTGTCTGTCAACGATTTTTTCTAGTTGTTCATCCATCAGTTTTTTGCGACATTCGCTCAAAATATCTCTGTAGGTCGTAAGAGCTGAATTGTCTAATGCAGAATCTTCGTTTTTCAAAGAAGTCTCTAGCATGTAAGAAATACTTGAGCATTCCTTCAAGCATTCTTGAATGCGAAAGTAACGGGAAGATTGAAGGGAAAAGCAATCGACTAGGACTCCAATTTTTTCGAAGTAGACTTTCATTCCTTGAATCAATTGCTGACGAACTTCGGAAGGAGGAACCTGATTTCCTGTTTCCTCTTGAGTTTGTAAAGGTTGAAGTGGAACAAAAACCTAGAATATCAAAGGAAATTGAGCTAATTTACTATCTATGTAATTTACTATTTATCTGTTTTATAATCAACAATTATCAACAATTTTAATTATATATACATATTACATACTTACATCTTTGTTTATGACTCGGACCTGTTGTTCCAAGCTTGTGACCAACTCCCTCAGGAAACTGATTTCCTTTTCTTTGCCAGAGCATTCCTTGATCAAATGTTGAGAATCCTCAGTTCTAGTGTGCGACGGGCAGCAAACGATGAAATCATTTGAATTGATCGATCTATCCCTTCCTGTCAACTCTTTCTGGTAGTTTTCATTTGATTCACTCAATTCTCTTATTACTTTTTCGGGCGCACGTTTACAAGCAAACAATTCCATTGTTAGCCTGTCGCAAAGTTCTTTTGAATCTGTTAATTCCTTCCTAAACTTCTCACATTTTTCTTTGGATTCTGTGCACTCATTTCTGGCATCATTCAAGAGTTTATTGAGTTCTTCGCGAGATGAGCAATTGCAAAACTTTGTAACGCTTGCTTGTAAAGACTGTCTTTCGGTTGTCTGCTGCAATAAGGGTTAGAGGTTAAAATAAAAATACATAATATTAATAATAATAATAGGAAAAAGATAAGAATGAAGGATCGAAATTTGAATATATTTGGAAATCACCTCGAAAGGAGACATCGTTAAAGATTTGGATTGATCAACGGAAATTTGCATTTTCAGTTCCAAATTTTCTTTTTTTAGTTGTTTAATCAATTCCCTAGTCTCAACAAACTTTTGCTTGTGATTCAGATGAACACTAGACACTTCTTCCTGAAAATTAGCTAAAGAATTAAATTGCTTCTTCATGACTTCACTGTTTTCAGCCAAAGTTTCCTTTAGCTTCAGGTTTTCATGCAACATTTCCGAGAGTTTATGTTCAATTTCGGATGGACTCATACTGGAAATTACAGTTCCATAGTCCTGAAAGATATTGAAAGTTAGAAGATTATTAATAATTTTTCAATCTGAGTTAAGGGTGTCGGATTCAAATTTTAACCTCAATATTCGAAGTTGTCATTTTAGTTTAAAAATATTAGAATTAGATATATTTTCGCTTTGTAGACTGTAGACATACTTTTTTTTTAAATAGAAGAATGGCTACAGAGCTAAAATATGTCCAATTTTAATACTTTTTATATAAAACGTGCAATTGAGTTTTGAGGTTAGATTTTGAATTATTTATTTGAGAGAAAAAATATTAAAAATAAATATTTTTCTCTTTATAGTCATACTTTTACTTCGAAATAAATTTCACCTACATGGCGAAAATATATTCGCTTCTAATATCTGTTGTGCAAAATGAGAAAATTGAATTTTGAAATTAGAACTTGAATCCTACACCCTTAATATAATTGAGCCAGACAATCAGAAATTGAAATACTGAAAAGCGTACAATTGAAGCTGTCTTCTCTTGAATTTTCTCGTAATCAGCCAAAGATTGTGCCTGAACTGCTTCCAATGAAGGATGACTCAAAATGACGAAAGATTGAGAAGAGTGATAATCTTCTACGTGACTGGGAGCACAAACACTTCTGGCGGCGAGACTTGGACATGGCTCGTTTAATTTGAACCTGGGTTTACCGTTGTCGACAGTTAACCCCAGACTTTGTAAATGATCCTCAGATGCAATGTAGGATTTCGTTATGGAGTCTCCTTCATACATACTCCACGTGAGATCATCTCGCGGAAATAGCGATGGGCAATTTTCAGTTGATGAATTCATGATTGGATTGTAATCTAGATTACTTCCGTCTGTTTGAAGAACGACAAATTTTATTTGTTAATTTTCTTCTTTTCTTATTCGATAAAACTGCAATACATATTTCAAGAATAAACTTGCAGGAAGAAACTGTTTTTATCCGAATATGATGAAAATTATAAAAAATAAAATCTTCAAAACTGAAAATTTCGTGTTGTGAGAATTAAAAATCCTTTGAGACCTATAAATATGTATTTTAAAACCTAATATATTACTACAAATAAGCTTAATCCCCGTTGTATTTGTTATGACTTATTAAAACTGTAATAAAAGCTGGTAACGCCATAATCCTTTCCAGACTTAAGATTGTATACAGAGGTATAAAATATATGTATATTGTTATAGTACGCTGAAACACCTTGCAAATGAAAGTCAGGCCCTATCCAACTTTGTTTTAAAAATCTCAAACCTGAATTCATAAATGAACAAAATAGATATATGGAAATGTTCACTGGTTAGCGAAAGACATATTATATATTTTATCAATGCATCACATTGCATTATTTTTACTTACCTTTCGTTGCGCTTCCAAATAAATAGCACCTCGATCAAAGCAATCGATTGAATCAAGAGTCAAACGGAGTGGCTTTTTTTACATTAAATCGTCATCACAACATCAGTTTACCAAGAAAGATACTTTCACTTTTAATGAATATCAAAATAAACACGACCCCAAATCTGAGCTCAAATCGACCCAAATGACAATTTAAAAATCAGCTGTTAAACTGAGAAGACAAGAGAAATAAAAATAAACGCATCCTTTCAAAACATATATCTTTCACCTCATCTCTGCTTTCACATAGGCACACTTGACATAAACAGTACACAACTCACAAGTTGACAAGTTCCAACGCAACAAACCCAACAAACTAACGAGACTAACACAAGGCAATGCTATAAAAAAATATCAGCTCTTCATAACTGTTCATAATATGGATAATATGCCAAACAATTCCAAATGTCATACGACACGGGGAACGGTGGAAATTTGGAAAAGGTAGTGTGGTCCTGAGGTGAAGCTGACATTATAAGAACTTCCCGTAACAAGCTTTACTTCCGAGCAGGGTTGCACGGTTACGTGTAAGAAGTTTTATACGTATAATACGTAATTTACGCATTATACGTTAAAATGTAATTAATGTAACAGAATGGTGGACTAGAAAGAGAGGTGGGAGAAAAGAGCATAATATAACCTCACTTTTTCCGGAATGTAAATTAAATGAATTATTTTCTATAAAATTAAAAAAATGAGTAAATCAAATGTTGGAAGTGCAAAGGGACAAAAAGTCCCTTGGGAAGAACTGAAGTTTGAGCGGCTAAAAATTGAAAATCAAGCCGTTTCAAAATGTTCAATTAGTAAATGTATTTTAAAAAATACCAGCTACGACTATGTTATAGCTCATAGGTATGTTAATATTGTTGATCCTTTGATACCTGTTTAATAATTAAAAAAACTATCATTTATCAAGCAAACAGTGTCGTCGACTTGTCGGCGAATTAAAGAATTAGGTTATGTTTACTCTTATATGAAATGAGCGCAGTCGCCATCTTGAACACGTAAATTACATGTAAATAACTGAGCACCTAAATTACGTACGTAATTTACATGTAAAAAACTACGTAAATTACCTAAGGTGAATTACGTACGCAACTCTGCCCATGGGCAGTTGAAAGCCACCTCATCTCTGTTGAATGAGATAAACTCTCGACACTGATACATGTTGGAGTCTTGACTTTAATAAAACAGTCTCCAACTCTTTTACTTTCATGCAATTTTTGCCCTACTTGTATTAGGTATATTGTATGTCTATTGATTAATTATTTCCTACTTGAATTTTGGCGGGTATATATCAACCAATGAATCTTAAGTAATATGTTTTTGATGGCATCCAATAAGAACACGCACTATTGTTTGAAATTAAACGTCCAGTCCAGACACTCCAGACTACAAGCTTTTTTTTTCCTTTCTTAACGGTAATCAGAATTCAGTTGATAAGTGTCAGCGTTTATAATACATTGTATATTTTGCATTCTCTTAATGTAAATATATCATATATTTTTCTCCAAAAAATGGCACCGTGGTCGCAAGTTATTTTAGAATGGGTGAGTCCTGAAGGATAAGTGCATTGACCAAAATTTATGTACAAAATTCAACATATTACCTATGTTTACATGCGGTGATGGATTTTATTTTATCTTTCGCTTCGACTTTATTCAAAAATATCATTAATGAAATCAGTGATTTTCAGACATATTTACCCTTTTGCTTGATTAATTATGGAAAAATTATGTATCTAGATGATATTGTAGGTTAGTTTTAAGTTAATTAAAAATTGTTTTCTGCGATCCATCATTTTTGAAGGTCAAAGAAAATATTTTGTATATGAACCTAAATTTATATGTAATCGGAGATTATTTATGTTCAAAGTATCATAGATTACCGAGAAATAATTTTCTGTGTTCTGGTTTTAGATAAACTGTTTGGATTTGTCGGTTTCGTCTGTTAAAGATCTGAGGGAACTCGGCGAAAGTCCTATTTACAGTAGGATTATCAATTCGATAAGGTATATTTTTTATTGAATATTTTATGTACAACTTACAGTGTAAAAATTTACTACGGAAAATCAATTTTCTTTTATTTTCCAGTTCTTGGAAAGCAAAAGGACAGAACAAAACTGATGAAGAATTATTACAAGAATTTATACGGGGTAATTTACAATCTTGATATTTCTCAAGTTAAATCAACGTTCTCTAATGACTTTTTTTGTACCTTTTGTGTATTTTGTTCTCATTTTTCAAAAATATTCATTGTTTAACACATTTTAAATCAATTTGCAGCTCCTAGAAAATAAAATGTATTTATTTTTTGATCGACAGATGAATATCCAGAATTTTTATCAAAAACCGATATTAGGGAATTGGTTTTGGACAACGTGCTCGTCGCCTCCCTTTTATTACTTCGAACTTCTCAAGAACCAACTTTCCATAAACCAATGTGTGCTAAACTCAGTCACGAGACGCAAATTAAGATAAAAATATTTCTGGAAACGGCGCTTCCTCAAGGGAGAAGTATAACAAAAGAGTATTTAAGTTCAGCTATCTCCGAACTCAATGATGCAGAGCTTGCTGAACTCTCGGATCCAAAAACTCCTTATCTTACTCCGAAAGGTCGACCGCTTAAAGACTTTTTTAATTCTCCTGTGGCTCTATCCGCCCAGAGTCATAGAATAATGTCTGAGAGAAGTCGAGAGTTAAGGAAATTAAAGTCGGAGCTGGAACTGGAACGCTGTGAGAAAACTGACCTCATGGAAGATCTAAGAATTCACCAGGAAAGGACGCAGAAGCTCCAGAAAAAACTGCAGGATAAGGAGAAGGAACTCAAATCACTGAGGGAGGAAATGATGAGACCAGCAACTCCGCAATCCTGTAAGAAAAATGACAAGACGATTGTAGATGTTTATAGGTACTTTATTTTATAATTTTATTTAATATGCTTTTCAATTTGAAATAAAAACCTTGAACGATTAACTCATTTAAAAATTATTTTCATACAAATTTAATCTAAATATTTTATACAGAGCCGAGATAAAAAGTCTGGAAGAATACACCGCAAGTTTGCAAGCAGAGAATGAAAAGCTCCAAGATGAAAAAGACAGCTTATCTAAGAAATTAGCAATTTTAGATAGGCAAAGTGCAGATCTTATGAAAACAAGCGAATACTTCGAGAAAAATTACGAATCCTTATCCACGGAAAATGAGCAAAAAAACAGAGAAATAGTCCACTTAAGATTGGAGAACGAAGGTTTGCGAGCTCACGTTAAAGAAATGAACAGGTTATCTATTTCTGAGGAGAGTTTCGAGTGCGATAATGTCAGCAATGCCCACACCCCTTCTACCTTAAACTCAAGTGAAGCTCTGAGTTCCGTGATTGATATTCAACTTCAAGAAGCCAAGGAAGAATCCGCTAGATTCAAAGAGGAACTTGAATCCATCATTCAGCGTTTGAAATCAGTCGATCATGAATGTCAAGAACTGAAAGACTCTAATAGTAGCCTTGAGCAGAAAGTACAACTGATGGAGATAATGGAAGAAGAATTCTTCGAAATTAAATCCCAACTTTCAGGTTCCAAGACAAGGATAGAAAGTTTGGATAAGGAGAAAGGAGTTCTGCTAAGTGAGACTCAATCCATGAAAAAGCAATTAGAAGAAAACAAAATTACGATTGAGGATCTAAATGATAAATTACTTGATGCACAAGATTGTTTCGATAATGAAATTGCAAAAAAGTATAAATTAGAGTCGATGATTGCTCTACTCAGGGATGAAATTAGACAACATAGCAATTGTATTTCTGAGTTGGAACAACAAAAATCAGAGTATGAATTTACAGTTATGGATTGTAGAACAGCTTTGAAGGATCCGATGATTCGTGGTCTTCAGCTGACGAATCAACAGGATTTTGATCTAGATCAGATCAATATTGTGGACATTTGCAGGCACTTTAAAGTCGTCGTTGATTCTTTTGAATCTTTGATTGAAAATAAAGAATTGGTTATCACAAATCTCAACCAAGAAAGCGAAGAGAAGAATCGTGCGATCACAAACTTGGCAATAGAAATTAACCAATTGGAAGATATCCGTGTAATGAATGAGAGAGAAAAATCTACAATGACTGATGTGCTAAACTCTCGAAATGAAGAACTACGAAAAATAAATAATACGGTTATGGAAAATTCACGAGAGATTCAATATCTTCGAAAACTCGCGGAGGAACGAGAAATCGTCTACGCCAAAATGACAGAACTGGATCTTGAATTAAAGGAAAAATCAGAATTTATAAACTCTTTGGAAGACAATAAAAATTCACTAGAAAGAGAATTAGTGGAGAGTAAAAAAGAGATGACTGAAGTTACAAAAGATCTCGTTCTAAAAAATCAGATGGTTGAAAAGTTAGAAGTTAACTTGAGGGATTTAGGAATAAGGTTCACAGTCAGTGAAAAAGAATTGGAATTTATGAAAATAGACAAAAGCAGTTTGGAGTTAAAGTTGAACGAGACGAATGAAGTTGTCAATTTTTTGGAGAATCAGATCGATGAGTTTAAGAATATTAAATTATCTTTGCAAACAAAATTGAATTCGGTTGAAGAAGAACTGTCATGGACCCGAGAGGATTTGAATAAGAAGAAACATTCAATTCAGTGTATAGAAGTGAACCTAGAAGAGTTACAAACTGAAAAATCTTCTTTAGAAATGGAATTTTCTTCTGTTAAAAAAATGGTTTCTTCTCTGCAAGAAAATTTAAGAGAGAAGAATCAAGTGATAGAAACTTTGGAGACAAACCTCGAGAATTTGCAAGAAAATAAATCTTCGATAGAAGAGGAATTAAAGTCAAATAAAAAGGAATCGTTTAATATTCAAGCGAATTTAAGAGAGAAAATCGAGAAAATCGAAGTTTTGGAAATTGAGATAAACGATTTGAAAATTAATAAATTATCATTGGAAGGTCAATTAAATGTATTAAAGAAAAATTTTTCCAAGATCCAGGAAGAACTAGTTTTCAAAAATGAAGATCTGATAACTTTGGAAAAAAAATTTGTGGATGTGAATAGCATTAAATTTTCTGTTGAAAAAGAGTTAGAGTCGGTGAAAAAAGAAAACTATCGTTTCCAGAAAGAGTTAAACCAGAAGAAGGAGTCTATCACAAGTTTGGAGATCAAGATCGATGAATTGAGAGAGAATCAATTATCTATGGAGAAGGAATTTCATTTGGTTAGAGAAAAATTGTCCTTCACTGAGGAAGAATTGTCTCAAAAGAAGAAATCAGTCGAGATTATGGAAGAAAATCTACAACAGTCGCAAAGAAATAAATTTTCTTTAGAAGAGAAAATTTCTTCAACTAAAAAAGAAGTTTCCACCCTTGAAGAAAATTTGGCAAGAAAGAATCAGATAATTGAGACTTTGCAGACACATTTTGAAAGTTTGCAGGAAAATAAAGCGACGATAGAAGAGGAATTTAAAACAGTTCAAGAAGATTTGTTTAATGTTCAACAAAACTTGAGACAGAAGATGAAAATTGTAGAAGATTTAGAAAACAACTTGGAAATATTGAAAGTCGACAAATCATCCCTGGAAAGAGAGTTAAATTTATTAGTGGAAAAATTGACGAACACTCAAGAAGAATTACTTGATAGAAATAAAAATTTCCAAACTATGGAAGAAAAACTTGGAGATTTGAATAAACTAAATTCAAATTTAGTACAAGAATTGGAAACTGTAAAATTCGAATTTAGTAATCTTCAGACGGATCTAATTGAGAAAAATGAACTTAATAATATTTTGAAACAGAAGACTGAGAAACTTAAGGATAATAAATTGTCTTTGGAACAAGAACTACATTCACTTCGCGAGGAACTATTATTGACTCACGAAGAATTATCCGAGAAGAAAAAGTCAGTCGAAATTTTGGAAGAAAACATAAGAGAATTAGATAGCAACAACTTTTCATTAGAAAACGAATTAGACTCGCTTAAAAACGAAGTTTTTACTCTAAAAGAAAAGTTAATAGAAAATAATCAAACGATTAAGAATTGGAAGTTAGACTTTGGAAATCTGGAGGAAAATAAATCCTCAGTTGAAGAAGAATTGAAGTTAGTTAAAGAGGATTCGTTTAATATTCACCAAGAATTGATGAAGAAAATTAAAATTACGGAAGATTTAGTAAACGACTTGGATGTATTGAAAGCAAACAAATCAGCCTTGGAAGGCGAATTAGCTTTACTGACGGAAGAATTGACAATCACTAGAGAAGAATTAATATCTAAGAATAAAAACATCGAATCTTTGGAAGAAAAGTTTCAAGATATGATGAGAACGAATTCCTTACTAGAAGAAAAGTTGAAATCAACTAAGCAGGACTTTTCTAAAATTGAGGATCTTCTCTCGGAGAAAAATAAGAAAGTAGAAGATTTAACAGAAATTATTGAAAAATTACAAACCAGTAAATTGGGTCGGAAAGCGGAAATGGATTCTCTTAAACAAAATTTGACAGAAACAGAGAAGAAGCTGATTAATAAAATCGAAGAATTAACAGCGTTCGGACATTACAATGAAGAATTGAGAAAAATCAAATCATGCTTGGAGCAGGAATTGGATTCGACCAAAAAAGAAATCTTGAGATTCCAAACCGAATTAATTAAAAAGAACAAAGAAATAAATACTTTAAAAGAAGATGTTTCAGATGTTATGACAAATAAATCATCATTAGAAGAGGAGTTGCATAACATTAAACACAATATGTCTGATGTTCAACAAACTTTATCTCAAAAAATTCAAACAGTAGAAAATTTGGAATTAAACATTCAAGAACTCAAAAAAAATAATTTGTCCATTGAAACTGCATGTACTTTCTTCAAAGAAAAGTCCTCAAAACTTCAAGAAGATTTGACAATAAAAATCAGAGAATTCGAAACTCTCGAAACTGAGATGGAGGAATTGAAAATGACCAAATTGTCTCTTGGCGGAGAATTGGATTCCGTGAAAATAGAATTGTCAGAAGTTCAACAAGAAATTAATGAAAAGGATCAGGAATTGAAAATTTCGGAAGCGACGCTCGAAGAGTTTGAAAGTAACGTAAATTCTTTACAGAAGGAATTAGAATCGTCAAAACAAGAATTTTCACAACAACTAACCAATCAAAAAAAATTGAGCGAAGAATTAATCGAGAAAATGACTACCGAATACAATGAATTGCACAATATATATAAAAACTTGGATTCTGAAAACCAAAAAGCGTGTGATACAATCCTTCAAAACCAAATAGATTTGACAAACACTCGTACGACGATTCGTGACTTCAAAGCTAAATTGTTACAGAGCGAGGAAGCAAAATCGACTTTGGAAGCCAAGACTTCGATCCTTTTGAAAGATCTGGAATCACTGAGAGAAAATTTCGAAGTGATGAAAATTCGAGATGAGGAGAAGGATGCGAAGATTAGAGAAGTAACTACAGAAATCGAAACTCTGCGAGAAGAGAAAACAAAAATAGAATTAAACTTTGAAAGTTTGAGCAGAGAATCTTCTTCTTTAAAACTTCAAATTTCAGAAGTTTTGCGAGAACTCGAGATTAGAAGTAAAGAAAAGGAAGATTTAATTGCAGAGCTTCAAGAAAAAGAAAATTTTATTCTTGAAAAAAGCAAAGCAGACGTAAAAATTAAAAGCTTAGTTGAAAATTTAGAGACCAGACTTCTGAATACTGAAAATTCATTCAAAAAAGTGAGTATGGAGATAAAACTAAAGGAAGATGCGATCCAGGATTTCAAAACAAAAATAGAATCCCTGACCGTGGAAAAAATCGAGGTTGAATTAAAATTGCATGAGAAATTTTTAAATTTGGAGGAGGTTCAAACAAAGCAGAACTCGCATTTGGAAACTCAGACGAAAGTCTTACAGGATAAAGTAAAAGAAATCGAGGTTTTGACAAAAAGATGCGAAGAGTTTGTAAATATTTTGAAGCAGAAGGATCAGCTAGAAAATAAATGTAACGACTTGGAAAAATGTAAAGAAGAAAATGAAGGAAGAATTTCAGAATTACAGAGATGTTTGGAAACACAAAAACAGGAGATAAGTATTGTAATGGAACATTGTCAGTCGATGGAAATCGAAAGGTCGAAGATAATGGAAGGTTGTCGTGATTTACAAACTTCTATAGCTGATTTGAAAAATATTTTAACCCGAGAAGACATGAGTGAGGATCCTATTGATAATCGAGAAATCGAATTAAGCGAGGACAATATCTATGTTTCTAAAGTTCTTCACGCTTCAGTGGACATGGTAAATTTAACAACAAAAGCTTTAGTTTCACTTTCTGAAAAATGCAAGAACTTGGAAGACAGACTCACGGAGGATAAAAAGTTGAAAACAATACTTGCAGAGATCGAAGAACGCAACTCATATTTGGAAGACGAAAAGAAGAATTTGGAGACGAGACAAGAACATCACAGAGTTTTTGTTGAAAGTCTCATTCAGAAGAAAGAATCTCTTTATGTAACTCTCGATAAAGCAACGCAAATTAGAAGCGATTTTGATTCTAAATTAATTGTCCTTGAAAGTTATTGGAATAAGGTATTAGCAGAATTTCAAGATACTTGCTCGATCAATCAATCAGCTTATGGTGAATTAAAAGACCTGCAGAGCGAAAAAACAATTTTGCAAAATCTTATTTCTGAATATCGTCGACTTCATTTACAGAGTTTGTCTTCTATAACTGATCTTACTCTGAAGACGTTAAATTGGACTGAGAAGAAAATAAATAATGTTGAAAAGAACGAGGAATTAGAATTTGAGAACGAGAAGATGAATTTTATATCGGAAATTGGAAAGCTTGAATTAACGATAACAAATTTTGAGGAAACAAAAAAGGAAATCGATTCGTTTTCAGAGTTAGTCAATAAATATAAGAAAACGGTTGAGATCAATCAGATCAAGTATTCACCGGATAATATAGATAGAATGGAATCACAGGTACAAAGTTTGACTAAGGAGAAAAAAGATTTAAAGGAGAAGTTCGATAATGTTCGAACAAGAAATGCAAAATTGGAGAAAAATATGGACGATTTGAGAAGTGAGATGAAGAAACTAAAACACAGTCCATCAAAAAATCAACCAGTTAAATTGAAATCTGAAATGGAGAATATGAAAGAAGAATTAAAGAGTTCTCAAGAGGAAAATAGTAATTTGAAGGTGGAGACTGATTATCTGAGGGAGGAAAATCGATGTTTGAAGGCAGAAATTAGTTCTTTAAAGACAGAAGCGATGGAAAAACTAGAACAACTAGAAAATATAGAAAAAGTTAAGAGGACCGATGAAGGCCAACAACTGACTAATGTGGAAATTGAAGGACGGATGAAGGAGATACATGATGAGTATGAGTCAAAATTGGAGAAGCTGAAACAGAAAATGGTAAGAATTTTAAAATAATTTAATTTTTAGAGTAAATCTTGCTGATTTAACTGATGATAATTACTTTTTTTTATTTAGAAAGTTGCCTACAATGAACAGATGATGAAATTGACTGCAAAACAGGAAAAAGCTGTTCAGGAAAGAATCGAAACTTTGCATTTGAAAATGGAACAGCAGTGTCGTAAACATGCAGATGAGATGAATAAATATAAGCAGCACGTTAGTGAATTGACTTCTCGACATTGGGAAGTGTGTGATAAGCTTTTGGCTGAAAAACAGGAAAAAGAAGGTGCCATTAAACACCTGAAAGAGATGAAGTTAAAGTTCAATAATGAATTGCAAGAAATGCACCAGAACCAAATATCGACTGTTTACCTCCATAAAACTGCTAGGTAAGAATATAATTAATTCTACAGGATTATTATTTAGCGTGCGAGTCTGAAAATGAATGTTTAATTATTCCGAATTTTAAATACATAACAGCTACGAATTAGCACTAAAATTGTATTTTTTAATTTAGTTTGGACAGGCGAGATTTCTCATTGAATGAATTCGATCGCAGAGGTCCTCAAGTTTTTCAGATAATCGAAGAGGAAACTTTTGCCAGAAGACGTAGCGTTAGAGGCTTGCAACAAGCAAAGGGAAATGCTTTCGATGCCGAAGATGAAGAAGGCGAAGTTTTCGATAACGTTTATTTAGGTATTTAAAATATAAATTAAAAATTAGCTCCAATTTTGACAGACATTTTCAAACTACCATCTTGATTCCAGCGGACATGAAAAATGGACATGATAGGACCCTGAAACTCGACGATAGACTTTCAGTTTTGCAGATGCGAAATTCCCTCTGTAAACCTCATTTAAAATCTTCTTATCCTGCTGAAACGCAATTTCATCCTCTGGGTTTAACCGAAGATGATATAAAAGTAATATTTAAAAATTTTCTAATTAAAAGCATATTTGTATAAATTAGCACGTATGTGTTCGTATCGGCCTTAGTTTATAAACACGAATTTTTTTCATAGAGCGGTGGTACAGCCGAAGATATTTTTAACGACAGTCTTAGTCAGAGTCTGCTTCCTGGACAAAAAGTAAAGAAACGGGAAAGGACGCAGGTGAGTTTTGAGATTAAAACTTTTCCAGACTTTTGTTTTTGGTTTGTCTCCGTCTTAATACTCGTGGTGTCGGTTTCTTTTTTCAGACTTCGTACAAAAAACCTGGACCTCCCACGCCAAGTAAAAATGGTGGAAGGTTATCGTTGCAGGTGATTATGAATTTGTTTTTGTGTCCATAAATATTTGAAACAGTTGTCCTTTGATTGGTGGTGGCTGTGAAGTGACTGAATTTATTTTTTACCCGCATCTTTGTTAATCGACCTTTCAGCTAAAATTCTAAATTTTTTTTAAACATATTTAAAATGTATTAGATTTAAATATAGTTAATATTTAACATTTCAGGGCAGCGAACTCAAGTCTCCGAATTCCAGAATTTTAAAGGAGCGAAATGTTGTTGATAGGCGAACTTCCGCAACCCCTCGGCGTTTAAAGGACTTTTTCAGCAATTCAAGACAACAAGATGAGGTAAATAGTATAAATTTTAAGATAGTAAATAGACTATGTGTATGTAAAATGTATATTTATGTAAAAAATGTTCGATTATTTTCATTTGCAGAATGCCTCAGGGGGAACACCAAGGAGATTCAGTAATATTTTCCGCAAAAAGCGAATGCTAACGGAAAGAAAATAATGCGCAAATTTATATTTTGAGAAGTTGTAAAAATTGGTATGCCCTGCAAATAGAATTATGTAGATTTAAGAGTACAATGTTTTATTATACATATAGGTGCTTTTTTTTACTCGACAACTTATATAGCTTTTTAATAAACGTATTTTAAATGAGAACTTCTGATGATATTCTTTGAAACTAGAGCCAATCCTAATATTAATGAAAAACTATTTAAAACATTAAAACAAGCTGCTAAATGTAAGTATGTGTAACTACTGCCTACATTTCGATTTGAAATCAGGGTGAGAAAATTCGCCGACTTTCTATATAAATTGCACGAAATATTGTAATATAAAGAGACATAACATTTCAGATCGACGAATAAAACTATTAAGATAAGGATTTGCATTTGTTTCAACTTCTTGTAGATAATGATTATATTGGTTTGTTAAATTAGCCTCTTTTTGAAAAATAAATTTTTTTTAAAGTAGGAATTTCTGCCTTAATGCCAGTCTGAATTTTCAGTAATCTCCAAATTTCCTCTTGAAGCTTTTCTCTGTTAAAAGCAATAAAAATAGTTTTGATAAAATCACTCCCTCGAATTTTCTTTGGAGTACAATTTTTTTGTGTAAAACCTGTTCCTGATGGTTAACGTGCAAATTTATCTTTTGAATATTTATCTTTATAAGTCGTTTACTTAACATTTTGCAATTTGTTCATAATTTTCTGCGGTCAGTTGCAAAGCCCTATCTTATTCTAGAGTAGTCCTTATGACGACTACGAATTAGAATACTAAAAGTTAAAAATTTTCATTTTTTCTCCCTAATATTATTAAAGATTATTGCTCAGATAAATATTAGTGTGCTTGTACCCTGAACATACATATCATTAATTATTAGATTAAACTGGTTCTTAGTATACAATTTTTACTGTATATAAATCAAGAAAAGTTAATATTCATTCAGCATAAATAATGGAACTGAAACTATACCTTGATTCTAGCAGGAATTACTGTGACTTGAATTCGGGTTGATTAAATCTTTAGACTTATAAATTAAAAATCAGCAAATGTAGAAAGATCCACTTGTAACATTTTGCAAAATAAAACCAGATAAAACGTCGAAAAAAATTAATTTCAGCAGACGTAACACATTATTCGCTCCCTTTTCAAATCAGTTTCATTCTACAGATTTTGAATTTTTTTTTTTATAGTTTTCGTATAAATATTTATCATAAACTTTAGGAAGATAAATACATACATTATAAGTTCCAACAATAAAAGAGGGAATTCAAATGTTTTTACATGTATACATACTTACAATTTTCTTATGTGCAAATGAAAAGCATTGGATCGAAAAAAGTGTACATAATTATGTTCATTAATTACGAATATCAATAATATTTATGATATATTTTAAGCTTTAACATTTCAGGTTTTGCGCATGTACACATTGAAATTTTTAACTTGCAAATAAATACAAATTTCTATTGATAATTTGAACAAATGAAAGAAAGTGCTTTTTATAGGAAAAAATACAGAAAAACTTTGAATTAAAAAAAAGGCAAAGGTTTATTCTGCTATAAGTATTACTAGAGGTTGAAGAAATTGTAAAAATACGTTATTGATTAATTTTTGATCGAAACGAAACAAAAACAAAATAATCTGCAGATTCATATAATTCTTAAATATTTTATTACAGAACGTCATGTAAAAACTTGATATGCACTGCATGTACTTTTTTGTAGATGCTAAAGTGTACTTGCTTAATTTTTTAACGTATAGTGTTTTAACTTACAGTAAACAAGTGAATTTTCTTTAAAAATTTATCATCCGGTTTCTGGATTAAATTTCAGTAGATATTAATCACAGTATTGACTATTAATATTGCGGATCAAGCTATTTGCAAAAATGAAAACATTTTTGAGCCTTCAGATTAATCTCTAATATCATGGAATAATTTAATTATTCAATAGAAACAAGTAATAAAATCTGTACAGTTTATTATTTTTTAATGAAAATTCTATATGCACTTTGAAAGATTGACATACGTACACAGTAATAAAAAAAGGAGTGAAAAAATTAAAAAAACGAAAATAAAGCATTGTCACCCGGTTGCACGCTTTGGGGTTAAAGATTAAACTTTATTCTTATAACTCGGAAGTAAGAAATGGAAGAAATGGGTGATTGTTCAAACTTACGTAACTTAATCTTAGATCACATTTGAATCGAGATTTGCGCAATCGGGAATTGTTTCTTATTTATAACGCGGAAACAAAAAAAACCTGTATACTTTTTCTTTGATTTAGTCAGTCTCTTAAACGAATAGAATGTCATAGAACACAATCTTTCTGTTTACTCGGAATCCGACTCCTGGAAAAAATAATTTATTCGTCAGTTAAAAGTATGTTAAACAAATCATGAAACAGAAATATAAAATTAATATAAATTCTTCTTAAAATATCGCCAAGCAATTCTATTTCCAAAACGAGTATATATACAGAGAGAAAAGATATAAAATTCAAATTGCAGTCTTTGACTAATACGAGTAAATCGAATTTTGACGCTAGAAATGCATTCAATGCCCTTAAAACGTTCTTTTTATTAAGAAATACTAATTTTTACTCACCATGTATTGACCTTGAATGTATCGGCCTGAATTTCTTGCAGTTCTTCTCAGCTCTCTTGGTCCTGCTTGATCCTGACTCTTTCGCCTATAGTAAAACAAATATCTCGTTTTATAAAAGTAATGCTAAACTTCAGTATCACAAACTGAATACGTGTTTCCATGTTCGTGATCACTTACGATCTCGACTGAATTTGTAAACTTTTGAGCCGATTGTCTATATCTTGCGAGGGATTCGATTCTGAATCATCGATTGACGGCGGCGGAGAATTTTCATTTTCGTTTCCATGTAAGTCGTTGGTGTCGAAATAACTAGCAGCTTTAAAATTGCGTTGTAAAGTTGTTTTCGATACTGATAGTCTGAAAATTAAAGAGAAAATACTGAAGCAAAAATTGCCATAAAACATCCATTTTATTAATAAAAAGCTTAAGCTCAAATAAAATGTAAAAATAGGATTATACCAAATTATCTTTAAACGTCTAATTATTGTTTAATAACTACAATTAAGATAAAATAGAGAAGCTATCACTCACTGATTTTTTTTTGGGCCCCTCTTTTTCTTTGGTTTGCTGGAATAAAAAGTATTACTTGGTTTCAAATTTGAAAATATAGTTCAATATATATTTAATAAAGAAAATTGAAAAATGATTGCCTTTTCAGATAAAAACGTAGGAAATTTGGATAGAATAATGTAACAGCAATAATGTCCATTAAAGAAAAATTATAAATGATAAAATTAAGATTTTCATTAAAATCCTGCGGGTAATTCTTCGTGAAAAATTCTCCAAGTGCGAAGAACCGTCAATATTATTTTCAAATGTGTAACAATAAAGTTAAGACTTGAATATTTTATTTTGTCTAAATTTCACTAATAATTACCCAAACAGAATTAACCCAACACGTTTTGTAAAAAAAAATACAAAATTTAATAAATGGCGAGCATTAGAGAACGGCGTGTTATAAATGCAATTTAATAATTGGTTGAACTTGAGATCTATTGAAATGAGGAAATGTGATGGATGGGTTAATTCTGTCACATTTCCTAGCGCCGGATCTAAATGAAAATTTAGAAAAGTCAATCATTGAAGATCAAATCATCTCTAGGAACGGTGATAAGGAGAGTGAGGGTCTTGATTGAATTAAGATCACACTATCTTTGCATCAATTATGAATCTGTATTATCAATATATAAACTGATTACAAAGTACTTCACTTACTCGAAATATACTATTTAAAATCGATAGAAAACACACATCGTTCTCTATGCACTATTTCATTGAAAAAAAGAAGAAAGTGTCATGAAAATTATATAATATTTAACACACTTTACTCTAGCGGGTATTCCTTAGTCTACAGTCAGAATATAAAACGATTTCGCTTAACGAAAGGGACATTACATCTGTAAGTGCTCTCTTGCTAAATCCTCTAAATTTTTGCCCCTTTCGCATTTAGAATTACAGGCTCACCATTTGCATTTAGCTCTACTTTTAACTGGTATAACGATCAGGTAGCCTGTAACAGCGGTCATCAAAAGTTACTACTCATGCAACAAAATAGTTTGTTAATAAGCTGAATTATTTATCCTAGATTAGTAAAAAAAAAAAGATGAATAGCATACAACCATAAGCATTTTCCATTTTCAATATCAATCATTCCAATAATTAAAATGCATTAATTCGTATAATTAAGTCTCCTCGTTATTTACAGCCACTCAAATCAGAATTCTAGAAAAAGCTTCTCCAAGATAAAAAGTTGATAGGGTTGATGACTTCAGTTACAAATAATCGTAGCTCAAAGAAATTGGAGTTAGAAAAATGCGAAAAATTCTTAAAAATCAACGGCGAAAGAGATGTAGTTTTTTTTGTTTATAAACCGAGTTGCATTGTCACCGAATCTCAATTATTCGGAGAAATAATATAAAGAACTGTTTCAACTATCGTTCCTTTCCACAAATTATTGAAGCAGATACAGCGTTTGAAGAATTACAATAATTAATAGAACACTTTCCAAAACGCTCATTTGCAGGAGTAAGCAAAGCATGAAGATGAGCGAAGATGATTGTCGCGTAGGCACAAATGGCAAAGCGCTAATAGTAACTGAAAACCAAATATTTGCGTCAAAAAAATCCTCTCTCTCATTTAAAATTAAAATTAAGATAAACGATCAGACATAAGTCAGAAAAAAAATTCAGTCACCGAAATTTAGAAGCGTAATATGTTAGTTGTAAAGGATTTTTAGTTCAAGGTGATGTTATAAATGAACGACCGTCTTAAAAAAAAATCTTGAAGGCCTGCGATATTCAAGATTTACTTCAAACGCGTACAATTGCATGCTCTTCAGTATTTAAAAATATGGATTTTATATTAATAAAAATACATTCCATGCAGTACGTATTATGAAAACAATTGACTATCGAAGGCCTTAAACAAACTAAAGATCAGCAAAAAAAATTCGCAGACTGCAAAAACTTTGCACTTATATTTTGAAACTATAATCGTAAATTAAAACAACTCACCCCATGAACTCATGATCGGAACCATCATCTCCGTCATCGCCTTCGTCGTCTTCTAAAAAAATAGAATAAACATGAATTTTTAGAGTAAAAAAATGAAGAAGTTGTAAATATATTAAGGGAAATAAAAAAATAAAAAATTACCCGTGAGGTCCTTTTTGCGTCTCGTGTAAGCCCTCTTGCTCGTTACAGGCACCTGATCGGTATCACCGTGCAGTAAACTGTTTCTATACAATAACAAAGGTTGCCAATCTTCGCTTTTCGAAGATGGCATTCCCGCGTGAAGACGGCCATCGAGAAAGTTTAATCTAAAAAAACATATTTTCGTTTTAATAGACATTCCACCACATACTCGTATCAAGTAGAGATTTGTCTTTTTTAAATAAAATGAGATTCATACACGACTCGTTTGTCCTGCTTCAAAAGTTTATTGGTGAATTCAGAAAGAATCTCGAGAAATGAAAGATTCGGAGGAGGTCCTGTGGGATCAAGTTCCACACCATCGGGTGGTGTTATAGCAAAAAGAACTCCTGCTCTGTGTAATGCAGCGATAGCTTCTCGATTTTTCACAGCGTCAAGGCCAAATGATAAAGCGAATCGCTTTGCAAGCTCCTAAATTTATAAAATAAAGTTATGAGATTCAGGAGTAATTTTTTTTATTCAAAGATATGAGAATTGAAAGATAAGTTTTCTACCTTGATGGCAGTAAACTCATCGCTGTTTCTGTTAACTTTGCCCTTTTCAGCAACACTTTCGCTGTAGAGAATATTTAAACTGTGTTGCATTGTAAGTGCACAGTTGGTTTTATTGATGTCCCTCGCTTTGCCTAACGTAGTTTTGATGATGTCTCCATAGTCGTTATAGTATTTAACGTAGTGTTTAAATACATCGGCGGCTGCTTTTGTCGGTATCATGTTGTAAACAATTAATTTACAGTAACTCGCAAGGAAGTTTCTCCTTTTATGGAGTTCTTCAATCTTAGAATGCTCATCTAGTTCTTCTAAAAATCAAATATAATTGATAAATTTCAATTCAAAAGATGATTTTGGATCAAAGATTACTAAGTAATATAAATTAAAATGTAGTTTAGGTAATTGAATACTAACCATCTTCTTCCTCAACAAAAACGTATTCTTGTACGAAGTTATTCAGCATGCTCTGCATGGGTTGATCTGGTTCATAAACCAACTGGTGCATTAGAGCGTTATGATGAGAGAGTAATTGATTGCAGAAGACCACCAACAAATCGCAAATTACTGTGTAAGCATCCTCTCTAAGAACCACTGGAATAGGCTGTTTAAATCAAAATTTCGTTTAGGTTTTGAAACAACAACAGCAACAGCAAAACAGAAAATTTACTTTAATATATGAGGATTTCAATATAATTACCGTGCTACTCGTTTCACCACTGACAAAGTTTCGCATCAATCCAACGAAAGCGTCCAAGCGTTCTCTCAATCTTCGACATTCTTCTTCACCCCGTGCACCACAGTCGACAGTTTCCATGAGATGGTGTTGGCCCCATAATATTGAAAAGTAGCATGCTGTTATACAATATTTAACCGCTTCCTCCGGAAGCGATCTTCGAGGATCATCAGCCCTGGAATTAGTTACTCGATTAACCACCACTCTTCATTCAATCTTAAATATTCTAAAATATATATTTTTAATTTATAATATAATGAAAAAAAACCAACTTTGAAAAGGCATCTACGATGTCTCTGTAAAGAGAGTCCCAAATTTCCCAAGGATTCATATTGTGACTGCTGTAGAATACAGCGACTTTCTTGAGTGATTGCGTAACGTTAAAAAGATCATCTTCGTCAAGCTCTTCCTCGCCATCAACAGCTGCTCTGTAGTCTTCGATTGTTGTTTTATACTTATTGACTATTGCGTCAATAAGCGTCGATCGGGCAATATCACACCTGGTGAATATTGCATGGCCTTCAACACACATGTACTCCAAGGTTCTTGCTGCGGTATCCAGTACTTCAGAGTCATGAACTTTTTCTACAATCGCTTGAATCTTGTTCAACAAGGAATCCAAATTCTGTTCTTGCCTGGACTTGGTATATATGTCTAAATCAAAATACTGTGGAATGGCGAGCAGATTTGCAAGTTTCTCAGGATCAGCACTGTAATTATCAAGCAGAAGAGGCAAAGTCTGGATGAAATGTTCTGTTAGTCTCTGTTTGTCTTCTTGAACTTGTTTTAATTCCTTCACTGATAAAATTTTACGAGTGGGTCCCCGACCAACAGGTGCTTCTCCTAGAGAATAAAAATAATTGTTAGAAGTATTATTCCATTTCTTTCTCGATTCTTATCTATTTATTTATATTTACTACTTTCTATTTCAATAATTCATTTGAATAAGTTAACTTACCAGTAGCTGCTTGCTTTATACAGCAAACCATCAACTCGATAAGCGAAGTCTCCTTTTGATTATCTAAAGATTCTTCCTCGGGTCCAGCTTCTTCAAGCAACAAGTCAGTCATACATTCCCAGTCCTTCATCATCTGGTTCGTTTCAATTAGAGAATCCACCAGATAAGCACCGTGTTCATGAAGTTCAGACTCGATGAAAAATAGCACCAAATCTCGAATCAGAGGTGTGTTCGGCAAACGTCTCTTACCCCTCTTCGTTTTAACTCCGGCGACTGCTTCTTCGTCAGGCGTAAATAAACGCTCGTTCAAAAATTCCCCAGCTGCTTGAGCAACCGCTCGATGTGAAGAATACACCAATTCATAAACGTGTTCACAGTCTTTGTCCGTGAGAATCTCACGATGATGCTTTAAAATTGAAATCACAAGCTTCACAGCTTGAACAGCTACGTCGTATTCTTTATCAAGAGTCATGTTGACTATTCGGTCCTTGAATTTACTAGTAAAGAGTTCTAGTTTTGTTTTAAGTTCCTCAGAAGCGTACAAAGGTTGCAGAGCTTGGAGGCACTTTAGTCGTACTTCTCCAACTTTATCGTGAAGCGTCCATCCTGAAAATATTATTTTTTATTTATAAACTTGTTGAGACGTACTTATAAATGGAAGGAGTACTTTATATAAGTTTTTACCTATATATTTCAGATATGAGTCATCGAGAAAGTTTTGATGAAACTTCTTCATCCAGACGCCGATTTCTGCCATGCAAATTGCTCGAATTTCTGGCAGGGTGTCTCTGTATCTGTGAACGAAAACGGATTTGAACATGTAAGTCAACATGTTTTTGATCTCGTCCATATTTTCCTCTAGTTCCTTTCGTTTTGCCATCAACGATTCAAGTCTGTCTGCTGCTCTTTTTTCCCTGGCTTTTTGTCGCTCAGCTTCGTACTGACGCTGAGTGTTATCCAAATTTATAGACACCGTCAGCGCGACGTCGACTAAAGCTGTCATAAGTTTCATAGCTGGAATAAAAAACAGAATATTAATGAGGAATTATTACTTTATTTATTAAATAATTTCAACATTAATTTTAATACTTCGATAGAAGTACCTGCGAGAGTCGCTGTGTGTCTGAAAGCTCTGACTTGCGAATCAGAAAGTCCAGTCAGAAGAGAAATTACATTATCCATAAGAAACTGATCATAGATTATTGAATATTGGCATTGGCGAACCAGAATTTGTACAAACTCACAGAAGTTTGCACGGAACTTCTTCCACTGTTGGCCTGCCATTATCAATGGATACTCTCCACTTTCCTATTAAACAAAACATTGAAATTGCGATCAACAGATGAATATTAGATGCATTAGGGTTTAATAAAAAATTTTAGGAATTCATTACCTCGTCGAATTCTTCAGTCATCTTTCTAATAATTGCTACGTGTTCCATTGTGGTTTGCATTTCGGAAGTAATACGTCCTTTACAACCACTAGCATTGATGAAGAACTGCATCAACATCAACAAAGCGTTTTCCCTGTTCACTTTGTACTTTTCAATCCAATCATCCACGACATTCTGTTCGATAACGAAAGAGAAGGAATAATTTAAAAAAAAAATAATTAAACTAGAATCAGAAAGGGAATATAAATTAAATTACTTACAGTAAGCGAAGAGCGGTTGTTTTTTATAACAAAATAGAGACTAGCTTCATCCTCTAAATTTTGTGTTTGATAAACTCGTTTTCCACGTCCTCGACCTCCTCCTCTGCCTCTTCCGGTGGAAGTGGTAGGCATATAATCCGTATCAATTTCTTTATACTTCGGTTGCTGAATCGGTCCACCTGAAAATATTATCCACTTTAGTGTATTGAATTCTGTAAATAAGAAAAATATATAAACAATTCTTTGTTAGCTTAATTTAAAAACAAACCGCGAAGTCGAGCTCGAGTGTTTCGAGTGATCCTCATATTCGCTGGAGCAATTGGAGTCATTGGTTGTTCGAAATGAGCAGGACTATCGAAATTTAAAGATTGATCTTGATATAATTGCTGAGACATTCCTGGCGAGCTGTAGTCCTCAGAGGAATAGTGCTCTGGCCTATATTTGATTAAAAATTAATTAATTTTAATAAAATACTATAGAAGGATTAATAAATCAATATATGTAATAAATGAATCGTTCTTACGTTGGATTGTGCACTGGAGTTTGTGGAGCTTGTTGGTAGGGTGTATAAGGAGTATAAGAAGATTCCTGAACATCGCCTCCGGAACTATCGTGCATTGGTGTCATTGGTGTCATCGGAGCCTCGTATTCTGGAGGCACAGGATCATCCATCCGGATACGCTTGCCTCCTCTTCTGTGCATCATTTTGATGCTGTTTTTATTTCTAGCAGTTAAATATTTCTGAAGAAAAAATTAAATTAAAAATTTTTAAATCTTCTTGCCAGGAACAAAGAAGAATCCATTAGAAAATTTGTAAAATTTGAATCGGTCCCAAGTCTAACGGAACCTGCAATGAATCTGCAATCTTAAGAGGGCTGTGTACAGGGCCTTTTAGAAGCATATAAACTCTAAGGTTCTCACGCAAACGATTCACTGCGGTTTTGAATTTAACGTATTATTTATTTATAGATCATAAAGTTTATGTATATGCCTTACATTTGTTCAAAATGGAAAAGCATAAAGGAAACTGGCACTCTGGTAAGTACTTTGTATTAATCGCTCATTCATTAAAAATTTAAATACGGAAAAATTTGATAAAACTTCTGTTCAATCGGAAGTATCTAATTTTTTCGTTAGTTTAACACTTTATAACAGCAATTAAAAATTAATAATACATTTTCCACTATCAAATTATAGGGAAAAAAGTGTCTTTTCCATTTTTAAAGGATAAACTACGAATTGACAGTCTTAAAATCCATCAAATTAACAAACACCAGATAAAATCGAGAAAATCAATAACAAGGTGTCACAGAACACCGAACTCTTAACAGGAATTTCTATACTGAAATTATCCTATTATAACAGTAAGAAACTTTCAAAACATTTCAAAAAGTCAAACATTTTTCTCAGATAAACTGATAAGCTTTTTCTTTTTTTCTAAGAATCAGTTATAAATAATTCAACAAAAAAATTAAATATGTATGGGTAAAAAAACAATCCTGATTCATTTACGGCTGTTCCGAAATTCAATCCAAGCGTCCAACACCTACATTGACAAAATTAATTTCATTGATTAAAAACTCGGACTTACTAAATAAAACTAGATGAAGCA
The DNA here is from genome assembly GCA_032275145.1 of Synergus laeviventris. Lineage (NCBI taxonomy): Eukaryota > Metazoa > Arthropoda > Insecta > Hymenoptera > Cynipidae > Synergus > Synergus laeviventris. The sequence goes on from JAUESI010000034.1 coordinate 581,158, forward strand.
ATCACGTAGCTGCCTTAGGCAGCATAATATGCGAAAAAATAATCAGATTTTATGAAGTTTCACAGCATTTTATCACTTTTTTGTCATTGAAATTTTAACGAAATCACACTACCACCATTTTTGACCATTTTCAGATGGAGTCCATGACAATCATTGACAGGGATGAATCGAGAGGTATGCCAGTCCTATACAGAAAATTCAGACTGACTGAAGCGCGCGGTGTACTGAATGCGTACTGAGATGATTTTCGGCGGGAAATTTAAAAAGCACATTCTTTTAACAAGTCGATTTGCACTGTAAAAGACCAATACTAGCTAACATAAATGCAATCTGTGAATTAAGAACAAATATATCTATATAACGCACTAGAGTAATCCAAGAATAAAATTAAAGCAGAAACTTTAATTCTGTAAATTGGTACAAGCTGTATGGAGTCGCAAATTCACGCCACTAAATTCTCTTTCTTTACAGAATTTTCTCATTTTAATAAATTAATATTCAATAAACATCGCATAAACGAAACAAACCGAAATTTATACCACTAAATAACTTATTTTAGAGCATTTTTCAGTACAAAAAAGATTCACTAAACATCCAATAAGGAAAACAATTTCTTGAATAAAAAAACAAATTATTGCTGATGAAACATTTTAAAATATTAATTATATCGCAGATTATATACGTTATACTTAGAAATTTATTCTACAAAATTCTCTTCTTCTTATTGGGTATTTTCCAATGCTTCCAAAATTTTTTCATCAGTCTTGCAGTTTAAGTAACGTAAAATTTCTTTACTAGAAAGAGTTTCGTAATTGAGAACGTTTTGAAGCGCATGTTTAATAGTCAAAACGGCTGCACAAGTGAAAATTTGCAAATTACTCCATTTTAAAAAATGCTAACTGAGAGAACGTATATGTTAAATTTTTCAATTAATCGTTTAATAGCATTCAGGATAATCTACCGAAAAATTCTATAAATCTTTAATATTTCAAGTAACTTTTACCTACATTTTTGGTAATAACTAATGCTGAGTTTTATTAAATGAGTGGGTTACTGAAAATGAAATGTAACTACAACATTTTATTATGCTTACTTGTCCATATTCAGATTTTCCCAGAGTTTTGAAATTGAACCGATTTAGTACAATTGTCAGAAATGATCTAACTTTAACATGACATGAATGCGAAATGGAAATGGAATAAATAACATGTTATAGTCAAGACAAGCATTATAAGTTATGTTTGTCCATTATTACTTTGTAATTTCAAATTTGCATGTACTAAAATAAGCGAGACGTTGATATTCAGGAAATATATACATTTAATACACTTCGACAAATTTTTATTCATTATGTATTTACAACAATTACAAATAAAACAGTACCGAAAATTCTAGGCAACAAATTGAATTTTAATATGTAATTCAGTTGTGCAGTCCTGGGACTTTATACAAAAATTCGCCATCGTCATCGTAATAACAATTTTTTACCCTGTAGGTCATCCCCTCCTTGTATCTGTGTTTTGGAATTTTTATAAAAGGTGGATCATCATCAATGTCATCTCCTTTTTTGATCCACTCTTTTAAATAAGTATCAGCAGTATTTCTCTCAACACCAAATGACAATTCGCTTTCCTTTTGTTCCGAAATAAGATCCGTTTGTAACTTATTGAAATTAGAGATTTCATTTTCTGTTAATCTTCTCGTCAAAATCCTTGATTCCGCAACTTTTCCTTCTTCTTTTAAAGAGAGTGAAGAAATATTACTTTCAATTGTTGACTCTTTAAATTCAAATTTAGATTCAGAATTAAAATCTTCTTCCTCAGTTTCTGATTCTCTAGGACGAGCAGGTTTGCTATCAAATTCAATTCTCTCCAGGTGTCTCTTATAAGTTTCTTTCAAAACAATATTTTCTGGAGTTGAAGAATCTTTCGTCCGTCCCACGTTTTTGATCAAAAATTCCTCGAAAGTCAAATGTTTCTTGATTTCTTGGGGATCATTTTCTTTTAGATTCTGCGAAAGCATAGTCATTTTATTTTCTGCCCTTGGGGGGAAAACGACTTCAGTATTTTGGTGTCCTTCCTGAATCGTTAAACTCCCAACTTTCTTGGTATTTTCACTCTCCTCAAAATTTCTCTTTTTATAACTAAAGTTTCCCTTCGTCTCTAGACTTATATTTTTTAAATCTAAATTTCTGATTATCTCAGAATTCATATTTTTGATATCCCAATTTCGATTGCTTACAAAACGAATCTTTTGCTCTTGAAAATTTATTTTGCTTTCAGGACCAAAAATTTCCTCATCAAAATCTTCGTTTTCCTGAAAATCCCTATCTTTATTCTTGCCTTCAACATTTGAACTCACATGAAAATCTTTATTGGCCTCAAAACCTCTCTTTTTAAGCTTATTTTTTATATTTATGTTGATCTGTTCAGTATTTGTGTCACGTGTGCTAATTTTGTTCTCCTTATTCTGGATCAAAGTCTGAGCAATCCTTGAAAACGTGGAACTTTTTGGTTTCGGAAATTCCATTTTAGGAGGTACGAATCGTTTCGCCAGTTCTCTGTTGGTTTGAACAATACGTCTATCCTTAAAATTCTGTAGGTGTTTTTCCATCATTGGACTCAAGGGCAATTCTCCTGCACGAAAAGCTTCCCAATTCTTAATTACTCTCTCATCGTATTTCACGACTGTTTCCACAGATTTAGGACTCCACTTCGCATGCAAGACTTTTTTAATTGTGGCTGGAGAGGCTGGAAAACTCTGGCTCAATTTTTCAACAGACCATTCATGTGGTTCCCTTTCATGAAGAGATTTTATTTCTTCTTTTTCTGCAAATGTTAGGAAACTGGGCTCGACTTCTTTCAAGTATTTACTGAAGGTAATTTTGGTCTTTAACTTCTCATTCCGGACTTCAACTTCTCTAAGGAACAAAAACGTATTCTTGTAAATATCAAGGACACTTCAACATTGAAACAGTACTTTGTAAATGGAATGTCTAATAAGTTCTTATGTTAAAAAAACTTACTTTTCATGCATCCTGTGTGATTTTCCAGCATTCATGAAATCAGTTTCGAATTCATCCATATCCTCATGGAGATCTTCGAATTCATGACTTGCACTAATTTCCGCTGCTGTCTCGTCTTTTTCATACATTTTAAGTCTATTACCGATTCCTGGATTCGGGCTAGCATGATTGCTCTTTATAAATTGATAACTTTGAACATTTTTTACGTTTTTATTAGAAAACTTCTTGTCTCTTTTTGTACTGAAAGCTCTAATCGGGAAAAACAACTTTCGCACATTCATCATTTTGACATATTTATAAAAAGTCTTTAATCATTAATGCTTCTTTTTCATTATTTTCAATTTTCTATGAGTAACAACTGAAAAAACAATTAACATTGCAAAAACATCACGCCATGATATTTTCATGTACATGATGTACATCCTACAGTCCTACCAGGTCCTACGACTCCTACTGTTATTAGCGCTACTGTGGCCGCACTGCGCATTAATAATAGAAGCTCTTCCATCTCCTCCATGGACGTAAGGGTGGCGTCCAGGGGGGTGACACTCCAAAGCTAAAAGTGGCAATATGTTGGTCAACGCCGAGTGGCGGCGCTGGCTGTACTTT
>JAUESI010000034.1:584891-596401 GCA_032275145.1 Synergus laeviventris
CACAAAACCATGAGAGTGAGAGAGACACCTGCTACTATTAGGTATTTCGCGTTGTGACGTAATAATCCAAAATAGCTATACGCTGGTGCATAAACATTGGCACCTAGCGAACTTTATTTTTTTAATATCTTCATAAAAAATCATTTCTTAACTTTTTATTATTTTGAAAACAGTTTTAGTTTCTGAAAACCTATTTAATAAAATAATAAAATAGATTCATTTTTTAATTTCGATTTTTACTAAAATGTTGAGAAATGAATTTTTAAGAAAAATAAAAGTTCAGTCCCATGGGTGCCAATGTTTGTGCTCCAGCGTACGGCCATTTTGGATTATACGCTCAACGTAAAAGTGAAACATTGCCAGAACATTGCAAAGCTTGCAATGTTTAAAAGATGGCGGCGGGAAAATTCAAACCTTGCACAGAATTCCTTGCATCATTTTTAAGTGTTTATAGAAACAATTCAATACTTTTCTTGAGCATATTCACAAATTTTATTGTTTTACTAAAGTTTCACTAAATAATATTCCAAAATGGCTGTAAGCTGGTGCATAAACATTGATAAACATTAGCACCAAATGTATGGGACTGAACTTTATTTTTTTAATATCTTCATAAAAATCATTTCTCAACATTTTAGTATCTAAAAAATAATTTTAGTTTCTGAAAAACTATTGATTAAAATAATAAAATATATACATTTTTTAATTTCGATTTTAATATTTTATTAAATAGTTTTTCAGAAACTAAAACTATTTTTTAAATACAAATGTTGAGAAATGATTTTTTAAGAAGATTTAAAAAAATAAAGTACAGTCCCATGCATGCCAATGTTTATGCACCAGCTAATAGGATCATATATAAATAGGATAGGTAGGACACTATACAGGATCCTATGATTTCATTATTTTATTAAATAAATTTTCAGAAACTAAAACTATTTTCCAAATACTAAAAAGTTAAGAAATGATTTTCTATGAAGATATTAAAAAAATAATGTTCAATCCCATGCATTTCATGGTTCCAATGTTTATGTATCAAAATGTACTGGTATGACAATGGCCATTCTGGATTATTATCCTGATGCCTGAAAACATTTTTTTGAGCATAGCAATAAACTCTATGATCTCATCCACGTTTTTTACTCTGTAAAACTCTGCACTAGAGTAAAACTTTTATTTCGAATACACAAGATGCACTACTCTGGACTCTGGAGCAGAGAGTAAAGTTACACGAATGCAACTTTTGTTCTGCACCAGCTAGCAGTGTTGTCAAACCATACACCAAAAATGCCAAAAATGTCAAAAATGCACCGCACCGGGGCAGCCGGCAGAGTTGTCAAATCGAACATTCGACTCTGGCTCGGAGCACTCTTGGAGTACTCCGGTGCAGATAACCGAATACGCTATTAATGTCTAGCCCCGATTTACTGCGTTTTATAAAAAAAAGTTCATACGAAAATTATAAGTTCTTTACTCTAAACGCATAGAGCTACACAAAAAAGAAAATACTTAATAATTACAATATTTGTTTAGTAGAAAGAAGAAATCGAATTGTGTGATTAGACCTTGATCCTAATACCCTTAAATTAAATTTACTTTATAAAATATTATTCACGCGTGATTCATTCAATACATTTATTCTTAAGATATTCATATTTATACACAGTAGTAGCTATTATTTATAATAATAATTATTATATAATAGTTAGCAGTAGTGGCTTAATGCATTTTGCATTTTCGATCGATCGGTTAATATTTGACAAAAATACAAAAATTATTAAGATATAATCAATATGAAAAAGAACGCACTTTTTCTCTGGACACTTTTAGTTAGTCATTTGTTTTCTTGCCTCGAGCACTCGGGAATACTCTTGCTTTGTTTATTTACTTTTTTTATGTATATAATTCTTCGGTACACTACACTTACAGTACTTCTTTCTTTAATATCATCCAAGTTTGTACAAAGTTGAGTGAACTAAAAAAACAAACATATCCTAAAACCAAAAGAGAATCTATAATTGTGTTTCTGGCTGATGTGTATGAATATCTTTATGATACATAAATGAGCAGCTGTGAGCAGTTATATATAATGTGTACAGACAATAATTTTGGAAATCATACGCCGTAGCGAAGTGATCGATTTTGTTAAAGAAACATCAGGCAAAATTTACATTCATTATAAAAGGGCCTAATTCATTTGTTTTCAAACATTCTTCACGCACATACCAACTTTCAATTTCTTAATAATAAAGTCAATAATAAATTCGACATTCTTGTCGGCGATATCCAAAGCATCTCTATCTTGAAAAATGAACTTCGCGGTGTTTAACCTTCTTAGCAAGAACTTTTTTTTATTGTAAACGAAACAAATAACAATAATTTTCTACCTTAATTATAATTTACCTATATTTTCAAAGGGTTTTCGGAACTTGACAAACACAAGAGCTATTTTTCTCTTATTTTTTTGCGGTGTAAAAAAATGATCAAATTTTCAAAAGTAAAAGCAGTTCCTTGATCTCGATGAAAGAAAAGAATGAAGAAGAAATGATCATGCGAAATTATGATTTGAATTAAAGAATCTCTGCATCAAATGATCTTTATTAGGTGATCATTATCAAATGATATCTTATGAATCTATACAAGAAAAAAATATTGAGAGATTGAGGGAGCGAGTCAGTGCAATTATAAGTACTTGGCACGAAAGATCTGAAATGCGTCAGGAAACTCGAGACATTTGGTGTGAAAAGGTGAATCATTTGTCTGATAGATTTAATTTTGTATTCTCTTCCAAACTCAATAAAACAAACGACCGTTAAAGAACGACAACGAAAGCGAAACATCACAGGTGATTAAAAATTAGTAGTCGTTCATTACAATCTTACCTACTTTTAAACGTCATATAGTTTGTACAAAAGAAAACCTCTTTCAAAAATCGGTCTCTATTCGCTAACGAAGCAGTTTCGACTTCTTAAAAGTCAAGATTCTAAACTTGAAGGTTTTAAAGTTCTGTGTTGTAATACTTCAGTGTACGAAAATCTAGCCAGTCGTAATTTCTTCTCGACAATTTCTAATGTTTCGAACGCAAGACCGTTTAAAGAAGTTTAAAAAAAATGAAGGGAGGTGCCTTGCGATCACTATTTTTATTTAAAGGAACGAGTCCTTCCTCTCAACACTTGCCGCTTAAATATGTATTCACTAAATAGACACACTTGCGAACTAGTATGTTATATTTTACCCCTATGTCACTGTTTATATAGCAAAGATCCGTTGTCGCTTTCTTAAACATTTTTTTTTTTTTAAAACTAATCCCAAAGTAAATTGTTAATAGCGGAGTGCATGATATACAAAACTATAAATTCATTTTTTTTCACACTAAAACGCTACGTACTGGTAATTGCACTAATTAAACGTTAAGACAAAGAGGGGAGAACAATTAGAGAGGGAGATTGTCTTCGTGCGATTTCAGAGTTATTTTTTTACCCCCAGGGTGATAAACATCGGAATTTAAGTTGGCACGAACTCTACCCTCGGTGGAAGAACTAAACAATTTCCATTTATTTTCCTTCGTTTCGTCGAAACGCTCAGCGTATTTTTAACGATTGGCTATCAAAAATAAGGCAAGTGTACGAAGTAAAGTTCAGCCTATATTAATAAATAGCATTAGGCATTGCTAGAAGATATTGTTAATTATATATAAGGTTAAAACGACGTTCAGCCTTATATGCGCTAGAACGAAGCTAATTCCGTAAAAAAGGTCTTGAAAAATCACATCACATGTGACACTATATGATAAGCAATTACATGTGTACATTCTTATTGTTTATAGCAACATATAAAAAGGAAGAAGCTCGCGCTATCTATAGATGTGTTAAATATGGAGTACACACATTTGCAAACCGCTCTATAGTCCTCCTTTATTATTAACTTTTTATTGCATTTATTCTTTTTTGTTTTTCACTAACGTCTTTATCGTAAATAGCAAAGTCGATAAAATTGTCTAATCCTTCCATGTTTCGTTTCTCCCCCATTCATTTTCACGATCAAAGTTCTGGCACAAATTGTATATTAAGAAAGGTATTTTGTTCTGTGAAAAATCATTTTTAGTCCCTCGTTCATGTGAATTAAGTCCTTTGAGTCTAAACTGATGTCACCCTGCATTCCACCGACGAGCCACCTTAGATTTCCTTCTGTTTTTGCTTTTTAACTTCTGTTCCTTTTGTCAAGAGATTAGTTGCCACCAGTCCAATAGCTTGGGCTGTAACCGGGTTTCGTCTGAGCTTTGTTTTGAGAACTTGCGTTTGTTCTCTGTCCAGTGCTGCTACTTCCATCTTGATGCAAAGGCTGATGCAGTTGATGTGGCTGGTGCATAGCCGGAATAAATAGATGAGGAGCACCATAACTTCCAGGAAGACCAGCGCTCTGACTTCCTGTCAGTCCAAAAGGCGGCGGCGTTGCCGAATGGAAGGCCTGCTTATCATAAGACTGTAAGAATAATAAGTTTTAAAAATTAAACCGATTTTATTCAATCAATTATTAAAGTCATTAATTATCCAGAAAGACAAAGAGGAACTTACATTAACTTTGCTGAGGGCAACGTGACTCTTAGCAGCGTACATTCCAGCACTTATATCAGCAGCAGTTGAACCACTCGAGTTTGTGTTTCCTGTTGAGGTTCCAGTCTTTCCAGTTTGAGAACCGGAGTAGCCGCTTCCAGCACCTTTGTACTCGCCCGCTGGACCAGTATTAGCCAGTGTATCGTAACTAGTGCCACCACCATAACTAGATCCGTAGCTTCCAGGTTTCGCACTATAAGCACCGCTGCTCGTCCCGGCGTTTCCAGCAGTTGCGATTTGCTGTTAATTATGAAAAGAGTTGCTTTAAATGAGTAATAATTATTAGTCAATTACAATTGATGTTACGAGGTTTAATACAAGCAAAACTACGATTTTAAAAATGCTCAATTTTTCCAAATTTTCTAAAAAAAATGTAATTTCGTAAAAAATTTCGGGCTAAAAACTATTTAATGAAAACCTCCAATAACCCAAACTAAATAATCGCCTCTCCACCTCTCTTTAATGCCTTTAGTGTCACACAAAAACATTCCTGAAAATATTACTTACAGGATAAAGAGGAGCTCCGAACTGATAACCTCCCGGCATGCCATAAAAAAAATAACCTGGAGGAGGGATCGCATTCATCATCGGTTGCTGATGCTGAGTAGCAGTCTGCAAATATCACAAAATATTCAGTCCACAGTTTAGGTTGAGACCCAGAAATATCTATTCTAAAAATGAAAATATATTTTATAGACGAGTTTGTTTCTCTTTTAAAATACAAATTATAACGAAAGGACAATGTTGAATTAGCTTATTTAAATGTTTTGAATCCAAATTCTAGTCTCAGAATTCTATGTCTTCATTTTAATCAAAAAGTATCAGAATCCTATCATAAAAAAAAAGGTTTGAATTGAATCGAAACTGCTTCTATAAACTCGAAATGTGATTTTAAATAATTTTAAAGGATTTACGAAGTTGAAAAGTACATATATATTTTCAAGTGATTTAAAAACATGTATTTTAAAGAACCTGTTGGGACATTGTAGAGGGAACTGGCGAGGCGTTGCTATCATTCCTAGCGAACCTGGCATCGCTAATACTGGTGTAAGCTCCTTGAACTCCTTGGACACCCTGAACACCCGATAGAGCATCCCCTCGATTACCGCCAAGACTAGTTGCAGGACCTGTCGTCTGATAGCCCAGTGCCGCATCATAGTAACCAGTAGTTGGCTGCAGGTTAGTCAGGAAGGCCAAACACAAAACTACATGCATACACTGTGTACTCCAAATACAAGAAAACTAACTAGTCTATCACCTAAGCGTTCCAAAATAAGAATCAGTGTCAAGCTGTGTCTACTTCCTCCCTTGAATTTAAATTCAAAAACCAAAACTTTGCTTTCAATTTTATCAGATAAATGAATAAGGTACCTAACCTTTTATCACTTCAGCAACGTGTAATAAAATATACGAACTTCGAAATTGAAAGAATAACTTATAACGCAAATTTAAATACACTGATTCTCGTGTAAATATCTATATAAAATATAAGACCTTATTTTCTTAAAAAGGACAAACAATATTCATGACGTCTGCTTATGGAAAGAAAATGTTATATCTGAAGATTTTTAATGTAATTTCTTTTAAACGACTCAAAGTTTCCTTAATGAATATTGTAGCTTTTGTAAGAAAGTACACATCTTAATAGAGTTGATAATAATAAATAGTAATCACCTAAAGGAATAAGAAAAATATAACTCTACATAATCTATGAAGTGATCCAACGAGGCGAGCAGAATTTTTAAAACGTGCATTTAGAATATATTTTGCCTACACCTGAAGTATTGATTAGTACTATTTCTTGTTTACAACATCGACTACCGAACGCAGTACATCTTGTGCCTAATTCTTGAATCTAAACGAAACTAAAAATGTGACTACTTTATTCAAAATTGTAGGTGCTTTTTTAAAATAACACAAAATATCACTAAAAGAAATGATTTCTCTACAACATCTGCTGAATAATAAAAGCACTAAATCTAAAATTCCTTGTTAAAAAGGAAAAGTCATTTACATATCGTAAACGTTTGATACTTTTTTTTGGCCATTTTTAATACAAACTTTTCCTTTTTTGAACGCAGAATTGGAAAATATAAAACTACAGAACAAATCTTAAAGAAATTACTGGAATATCGAGCAGCTACGAAGCACCAAAAGTGATTTATCTCAGCATTCTCTGTATTATGTAATTTAATTATGAAATTAATGCAGAGTAAAGTTCTTCTAAATCGAGTTCAATGCTATAAGATTATATAATAGAAGTAAAAAAATTTAATTGAAGTCATCTAAATTGAAAAGAATTTTTATTTAAATTACTCAACGATTTATCAGAAACGGAAACGTACTTTACTCTGCATGAAATTCAATTTACATAAGTGTAAAAATATCTGCTCTACAAATTGACCATATTAGTATCTGCTTTATTTCATTTAAATGATGAAATAAAGAAGGCGAACAATGGTAACATGTATGTATGAATCAAATGTATTTACGGATCGGATAGTAACTGACCATGTGTCTCATTGATTGCTGCATCTGCAACTGCAATTCCTCGTAGTTGTAAATCTGTTGGTGATAAGTAGGGAAGACTCCTGGAACACTTTGACTCATGATGTATTGGTGACCAAGAATAGCTGGATTAATGCTGCTAGCTGCACCTGCAACCGTCACATTTCCAGCCCCTCCAGTGCCTGTTACTATTCCGCTCGTGGTACTCTTTGGTACAACTATTTGCATTTTAAAAAAAGTTCACAGTTTGTAATTGTATAGATTAAGCCGATTAAGCTTTAATATTGATAAATTTTAGAGCAGGTAATTTACCATTAGAACTGGTGACTTTGGCCTGGACATTATTCACCGACGAGGAAGAAAGACCTAAAGCTGGAGCAGTCGTTGTCGCAAGAGAACTACTAGATGTCGTTGTGCTCGTTTCGTATTGCGAATCTTTATTCGTGGTGCTATTCAGCTTATGATTGTGAGAAGCAGACTGCGACTGATTTCCATAAGTATTGTAAGCATAAACCTGCGAAATAATAATTTGGAAAGAGTTATTAGAGTTCTAAGTTCCAAGTGACAGTGTGTCTACTAATTTTCGCCAACCTAATTCCCGGCATTTTACCGACTGTACATTTTTAATTTTTTAATAGAAGCATAAATATGTAAAACACAATTTAAGGCTGTTCTGCGTATAATTTTTTTGTATTATGGTATCTTATTATACTTTACAATTATATAAAATATTTATGTAATTAAATTCCCGGTTATTTTCATATTTCCCGATTAGTAGACATCCTGCATGTGTTTAAATAATTACAAAGGCATTAGAAATATAAGATTCAAAATTCAAAAGGTAATAGTGAAGTTAATCTCACAGACGCATTCTGGTAGACACCAGATCCTTGAGTAATGGGCGATGAGAAGCTAACATTGGACTGCTGATAAGTCTGAGGTGCTGACTGGTAGGCGGAAGAAGATCCTTGATATCCCGTCGTTTGGTAGCCAGAATTGCTGTTGTTACTGACTGTGTTTGTCGCAATTGATTGCCCTTGATATTGAGAAGTTGTCGTAGGAGCATACGCATTCGTTGATTGATAAGCCTGTAGTAATAAAAAAAATGTTTCATCTAGTATGTATTTCATATTTCCGAAATGTGCTATTCTTTAGACCTGCATTAAGTCAAATATTTACCGGGTTAACAGTCGTCGACTGATTGTAACCAGCTCCAGCAGATACCGAAACGGAAGGTGACGCCTGGCTGAAGGAAGTGGTGCTCGATTGTGGGTACGACGTATTATAGCTAGCCTGCGACACTGAAACCGTTGCAGAATAACTGTTTGTGTTTCCCCCAGTAACCGACGGGAAAGACGACGTACTTCCGGAATAAGCGTTGTAGCTATTCGGAGTTGCATTCGATGGTTGGTAGGAAGATTTCTGGGAAGCATAAGACGCCGTCGAGCCATAAGTTGTCGCATTATTCGGAGATACTTGTGTAGTGAAGTCTTGCTTGGAAATATCTATCGACTGAGTTGAGGTGCTTCCACGATTCGAGTAGTTCTGGGAATTCAGCGAATGATCACCTGAGGAAATGCTATCGCTAGAAATCTAGAAATAAATATAAACAGAGATGATTAATAACTATTTTTAGAGTAAAATTAACTTGGTGAGCTTAGCAGTAATCAAGAAGTAATCTTGAAATGAGAATTACCATTTGGGCACTCGTGTTGTATTGACTCGGAGTCTGGACAGATTCCAGATCAAGTGAGTTCGAGGTACTATTGGCAGTGTTGGAAGTATTACTGTTAGAGTTACTCTCAGGTAAGGAAATGGTAGTGCTATTCGGATATTTTTCACTCAATTGTCCGTCCAAGGAATTAGCATCGGCGCCAAAATCCATTGCACCGAACTGAACATCCAAAATACCTATACTGCTGTTTACAGCATCGCCTGGCATTTCTACTGCACTTGAGGGGATTTTAGAAGGCGGCGGAATTCGAGGTCGTTGCTTTGGTTGCCTCTGAGGCTGAAAGATACAAAGAATTGCAATTAAAATCATAAATATTAGTCTCTGAGAAAAAATCAGACAACAAAATTGTAAAAGTGAAAGAAAATTAAAATACTTGGCTAGAAATCGTAGACGAGTAGGTAGGTTGTCCAGTAGCCTTTAGACTTTCACTACTTTGCTGCGCGAGTTGCGTGAAATACTGAGTTTGAGCGGCAGTCAAAACTCCACTGCTAACGGCGTTCGACTGCTGAGAAAGTTGTATATTTGGCATACTCAGCACAGGTGGTTGAAGCTGCTGACCTTGTTGCGGTGCGATTAAGGGCTGCGGAGGCTGTTGCATCACGGAAATCTCAGGCAGTTTAGAATGCTCCTAAAAATTCAAAATGAAATTCATCATCGCATTTTACACAAATGTTTTAATTAAAATCTAGAAGAGACTAGCTATTTCCATTTCACATACCTCTTGCTGCAACGGCGACAGTGTAACAGGCTGAATCAACTGTGGCTGCAAATCTTGGAGCTTCTGTTCCTCCGTAGTCGCTGGCGTATCAGGCATAGCAGTGCTCGGGGTGAAAACTTTAGTGTCGGCGAGAGAGCCAGTGTACTCCTCGTTGTCCCAGTCTTCAGAAGGCTCCAAATTATTCCAGGCATCTGAGTGTAAAAAAATAATTTTTTTTAAATTGTTTTTTACGATATTTCTTTAACTTTGTATAAAATTGAGTCAATGTCAACGTTGTACAAATACATCTTATCACTAACCCATTTTAGGTTCCTGAATAGTTTGTTGCTGTTCTTCACTACCAGTCCATGTTTCGATAGGTCGATTGAAACTGTGAGAGGAGCTCGATGGATCACCACGATTAGCAAAGGTACGAGGCCCCAGACCCCGACCTCCGCCTCGGCCACCTCGTCCCGATCTTCCAGGACCACCTCTTCCTCTTCTGTTTCCGAATCCACCATCTCGTCCACTATCTTCCATGTTCCTCTCGTTTTCCTTGTTTTCTCGTCCACGCCCTGAAACCATTAGAAAACACCAGTAAACGCAACTATTGGATGTTACCAATCATATAAAAAGATATATAAGAGTCATTTATGCCATTTTGTGACATAACTCACACCCACGGTTGTCATAATTAGCACGTCCACGTATACGGGGTGGTCCTCCTCCACGCTGAGACCTTCTCTCTTCCCAATCACCACCCTCGTCCTGACCCGCAGGTTGTTCAGTGCTCTGCTTTGAGCTACTGGGCTGACGGGCCTTCTTCTTTTTGACCTCCCATTCTGGACTCACACCTTCAAGAAGATCATTCACGGCACGGTCGAAATCTCCGTCACTGTCGTGCAAAGCCATGATAACCTCGTCTTCAGTCCGACGCGTCATTTCCATTACTTGCTTTACCATTTCCTTAAAGGTGGGGTCTTCAACACCTCCTCCCATCCGGGTGTCAATAATTTGTGCATGTCGCGTCTGATCCGATTTTTGCTGCAATCATAAATTAAGATTCTTTTTATCTTAATAATATTATTTTCAACTAATGTGTTGCTTAAAATTGCTTCTTTATTGAAAAATCTTTCATATTAAAAAGCTGTCTACCTTTAAGGCTATTGAACCCATGTTCTAACATCAAAATTCGATTTTCTTATTTGACTCTGTAGTAGTCATCATTTTTGAAAAAGAAGTATAAAGAGAAAAAGTGTAAAATTTGAATAGATTTTATCTAAAATGAAACCATTGGGTTTTGAGGATAGGTTTCGAATTCCTCATCTCGTTTTAAAAGAAAATAATTAAAATTAGACATTTTTTGTACATATACAGAGAGAAAATATATAAAATTCTAATAGTTGTTAAGTAAAATGAGGTAATTGAATTTAGAGATTAGAACTTGTTTCAATACTCGTAATTGAAAAATAGTCTTGACAGTATTAAATGGTGAAATCTAAAGCAATACAACGAAAACACTTAAATATATACTATTACACCATGTCACAAATGCGACGAAAACCACCAGATTTGACGATATATAGATTATTTTGCTTGATGCTGCATTAAGTTGCGCTGCCTAGTGATAAAGTGCGTACTGTCGGAGTGCAGTGCATTGAAGTGCTTGTTTCCGATTTAGACGTCATTTACGTGCACCGACCAGTCTAATCGCGCGACTTAATTATTAGAAGCTTTTAAAATCAGGCATTTCAGTTTGAAATACACGCAATAATGTAAGACACAACTAGAATCGGTAACAAAAACAGATATTCTGGAAACGTGATACCATATTTTTAATTTATTTTAAATTTCGATTCAAATTCAAAAATTTAAATTAGATTTGAAATAGACTGTTTTACAGTAAACTTATACTATTTCACTAACTGTTCAAAATGAAATGCTTTACTTAAATATA
>JAUESI010000034.1:614124-637900 GCA_032275145.1 Synergus laeviventris
ATGAATAAAGAATTTGAATTTCGAGGTTACATTTGAGATTCAAAACCCTTAAGGGCATTTGGTACTTTACCATAAGAGCAAATTGAAATAATCCCGTTTTTTCTCAATTTTTACTTTTTCAAAAAAATAATATTGCACAGGCGCTCTTGATTGTTCACGTTCTTTACTTCTTTGCACTATTATTTTTTCAAAAAGTAAACATTGTTAGGAAAAATCCGGGTTATCTAAATTTGCTCATAAGGTAAGTAACACATGTCCTTAACTAATACCGATTTTAGTCTAAGATTTCATTTTTCATTTTGTGCACTTGCATGTAATATCCTAATGATAATTTAACATGGCCTTCGTGATCTTCGTCTTTTTATAACATGACTTTGAGATGTATGCAGAATTTATTATTAAAAGTAACTGCACTTTAACACAAACAATTATAATCTACAGTGAAATAAAATGAAAGAAAATATATTTGGAAATTTACACTGAAGATTTTTATTACTTATATTTTTAAAACAGTTGTATTTACCGTTAAGAAATTATGAAACTAAAGTAGAAAAGGTTAAATGGTAAAACGATGATAGTAGGGATAAAAATAACTTATTATCGAGTGAGTTAAAAACAGTTGAACTAATTTTAAAAAATTACGCAAAAGAATTTTTTAAAAGATTTAATCGATTTATAAATCCGTAAGAACAAAATTGAATTTTTTTACTAATAATTTAGAAGTGAAGCGTTAAGGAAAATGTGATTACCTAAGTTTGGAAACTAATTTCATGTTCTCCGGTATTTATATCGAGGATAATAAAATTGTTCCTCAGTTTGATATTTTTCCATGAAATCGATAAAAAATGTTTACCTAATAAAAAACTCACCATTCCGAATTAATCGTTAACTTTCTACCATTGATAATAAATATTACTAAAAATTGTGCAGGCGATGCACTTGGTGTACAAGGCACTGGAGAAATATGCAATTCCCAACGCCCTGCCACCGGAATTGATGCCTTCAGGCAAAAGAAAAGATATAATGCCCGAATCCAAGTCTCCAGTTCCACCGATAGTAGGTCCACCGCCCATACCTCCGCTTCCTAACGTATCCGCTGTAAATAGTCTCGCAGGTCTGGATACAAAGGTATTTTCATCTGCATTAACAATTTAATAATTAGGGTGCCGATCGAAAACTGAGAAGTTAATGGAAAAATTTATTTATTAAACAGAAATGTGTATGTAAAACGCAAAAAAACGTTTAATTTCAATTTTTTTTCGTAAAACGAAGAATTTGAATTTTGAGGTTTGAACTTGGATCCAACCTCCTTAAAATCAAAATTGAAAGTACAATGCTGAATTGAATTGTTTTTAATCCCTTTTTTATAGAAAAAATATTGCCTGGTTGTTTTAAGGTATAGAAAAACAGTTACGCGTGATCGACACCCTGATAATAATTAAAAAATACTCAAAATGTAATTTAAATTCTTAATTTCGATTGTGATTTCCAGACCCCTACTGTGCAGAGGTGGGTCGTCTCTCCTGAAGATCAGGCAGCAGCAGATAAATTATTCTTGCAAGCAGATATGGACATGGATGGTTTTGTTTCCGGGGTGGAAATAAAAGATGTCTTCCTGCAGAGTGGACTTCCGCCTCAAAACCTCGCACACATTTGGTATACTTATAACTTTTCTTATCTATTCATAATAACAGGTTTCACAGTGTTCTCTCTGGTTTCAAGAAAATTCCTATGTTTCCTCTTTTTTCTCCATTTTCGTTTAAATACGGACTGAATCAATAAAACACCATAAAAATGTAACTATTCTATTTCATATTGCAAATTCAACTATTTTGTTTGAAAATTCACTTTTCTGGTTGACATTTTTTTTAAATTGAAATTTAATCAATTCTCTTTAAAATTCCCGGTTTTAGTTGTCAAGTAAACTATTTCCATTGAAATTTAAATTTTTTATTTGAAAACTTAACTATTCTCGTTGAAAAGCTTTTTTTTTAAATTTAAATATTGACTTGCTTATCTATTTATTTTTTATAGAAAAACTAAACAAATTATTCCACTATTTTTGTGAAAAAATCACACCCCATTTCCTCTATTTTAAGGGAATGTTGGGATGTGAAGTTTGACAATATAATGCTTTAAATAATTGATAGAATAAAGTGAATAGAATAAACTGTTTTTTTTTATCACAAGTTATCAAATAATTAACTTGCAGGTCTCTGTGCGATATCTGTCAGAGTGGAAAATTAAATAAAGAACAATTCGCTCTTGCCATGTATATTATCAAGCAAAAACTCAGAGGAATTGAACCTCCAAACACTCTCACTCCTGAAATGGTGCCTCCGTCTCTAAGGAAACCCTCGGAAAGTGTTGTGGTAAGTTTTAAAATCATATTTTTTTGTATATAACTCGAATTCTGAATCTAAATTTTTAAATTTTAATATCAATGCATGGTGTACCGTTTACGACCCTGGAAAGCTCTCCAGAATACTTTTAGAAAAACTGCAATAATTGCAATGCCTCCTATCATAACGACATGATGATCAAATTTTATTTCAACTTCGTGTGAAACTTCTAGTCTAATAGTTCCAGCAAGTTCATTATTTTGCCAACAGCTGGAATAATAGAAATAAATTATTTAAAAGGAAAAAGTAGAGAAGACTTGACTCTTTTACCTGTAGATATTTTTATCGACGAATCGTAGTTTTTTAAATATTATACTCTGCTTTGAAGTGATATGTATTCTATCGGAAGACTGTTTTGTTATGGACGAGTTGGTCAAAATTTTGTTTCCAACTTTCCAAACTAAAGGAGCATCTGTGTTCAGATTGCTGTAATTTTCTTTATATTAGAAAGATATTAGACTGAAAAATGTTGGAAGTTTATTAGAAGTGTTTTTGTGTTACCCTGGACATTTTAGTTCACATTTATTGTTGTGTTCGCGGTAAAGAGTCACTCGAGTCACCACGGGTATAAGCTCCGGTGGACCTTGAGCAAAGGAATAAATCCCAGCAGTGTTGTTTGCACTTTCAAGAACATTTCCATGTTTATCACGAACTTGGAATATTTCGTTCCTAGGGCAAGAGACCTAGAGTTTAGATTTTGTTTTATAAAGTGATAAACAGACAACTGAAAATTAAAACTTCACCTTGCAATAACGATTCATAATTTCACTTTTTCTTTCCTTGATTCCGATTATATTTTGAATTTCTAAAGGTGTATATTTTGATCTACAAGGCATTTTATTCCTAAAAATTGGCAAAATATAATTTATCAACATTTTTAGATCACTATCATATGTTTCCTTGTTTTCTGTTGAATCTTTGTCTTCTTTTACAGCTGAAAATTTGACATCATTCAGAAATAGGAAAATTTTAAATTAAAAATGTAATTCTGTACAGTTCTACAATATTTTACCTTCTCTCTTGGAAAAATATCGATACAGATTTTCTCGCTTTGAGTATCTTTCTTCAATAATATTCTGCAATTCTGTGTCTTCTAATAAGGAAATTGTGCAGTAACCATATCGAATTTTTTTTCCGACGATATCACATGCTGAGCATTCTGACCAATCAGTCCATGATGAGTATGCTTTTAAATTATATTCTAATATAATCGTAGGTGGTTGGCTGTGAATTGCTTTTGAAGCTTCGTTTGAACGCACGATAATAATTGGTTCTGATCCATTGTCGACGTGAAGATAATAAGGAGCTGTAATTGTATCTCCTAATTGACACCAATATTCACCCGCTTCGTCTAACTAACATACAATTCAAAAATAAATTCTTAGGAATTGGAATAATATCTCAACTGTTACAATCATCAAAATCCTTTTTACTCTTTTTTAAAATAGAAATACCGATAATTATATTTAAAATATGAGTAGCGCTACAGAGAAAAAAAATATATTATTATAATATTTGTATAATAGATTTTTTATTAATATTTAAAAAATTTTTACTTGAATGTTGTACAAGCGTAAGTTCGCATCGGGTGAAATTAATAAATGCTCTGTGTAATATATTTGCTCGTTTACAGAATTAGGATTAGAGCTGCTGTTAAAATACCATTTGATTGCCTCAATGTTATGCATTTCTGACGGGGATATACAAAGCTCACATTTTAATCTAAACAATTAATATTTTTGTTTTAGAGTCTGCATTTTATAGAAAAACTAAATCAAATTTGATTTAGTTTTTTCTAGATTTTAAAACGATTTTTAAACTAATCTTAAGAATCTTGGATCCAAATACCAATCCCAAAGTTGTATTTCTTAATTAGATTCAAAAAATATTATAATTAGATATATTTTCATTTTATAAAAAAAGTATAATAAGTATATGTAATATCAGAATAAGTATACATATCGAATTTTTAAGTTAGGACTTGGATCCAACTCTCTATATTTTTACATTACTGATGTTCCTTCCAAAGCCATGAAAGCAATCGGAAACATAGTTTTTTCAGGTCTAGTTTCTGTGTATTGATGTTTCAAACACTTATAATAATCATCCCATTGTTCTCTATGTATTTGTCTCAAAGTGGAATTCGCTCCTGGGTATTCAGATTCATTAACATCCAAAAAGAGTTCATATCCTTTTAACAAAATAATTTTCAAATTCGTTTCTAATTTTGAGCTAAATACAAATCTCTTCTAATTATTCTAATCAATCAATTCATTACCTTCACTTCCTTTAAGTGCCTTATTGATTTTCTTTTTTAAAACATCAAATCTAGTCTTCATCTTCGTTTTAGTACTGAAGCAAATTCCTAATTGAAATACCATTAAAAATACTAACCAAGTTATTTTCATTTAATTATATTTTATAAGAGAAATTAATTATTAAATACGAAATTACAAAAAATTGTTTATAAATCTTCAGGACATCATTCAACTGTTTATTAAGTTCATTTCACATTTTACCAACTTCATGTTTCATACGATTTTTTTGTAGTATTATTTGTTTTATGTAAAAGCGATAAAAAATCTTCTTTATAGAATCAAGAACTATTTAATAATGTCACTATGAATGAACGAACTTTCTTTAGTGCAAATCCGATAGTTTTGATCCGGGAATCAAAAGCAGAGATCCTAGAAAAGGAAAAAATGAAAACTCGTCAATTTATGAAAAGCCTGCAAGAAGAGGCGAAAAAAGCTAGATTGCTCGCTTTATACGAAATTGGTTCTAGTGGAAAAATTTACCAGAAAAGTATTCAACAATATAAAGATGAATTTAGAGAACGCAAACTCAATGATAGTAATTTTATTATCACGGGGAAAAAAAATCCACAAACCTCTAAACAATTATCATTGCCCGAAATAAAAAATATAAATAAAAACTACGATTCGCAAAGAAGAAATTGCCATTTCGAATTTCAGGATTTCTCTAATTTTCGTTTGAAAAATATTGGTAATCGAAAATTTATTATTGTTCAAATTTAAATGTGATCTAAATATCTGATTTAAACTTAATCACAGATAAATTGCGGAAGAAAAATTTGGCTGAGATAGAAAACGCAAAAAAAATAAGCATCTTGAAGCAGATAGGTGTTGAAAAAAGAATAAGATCGATGGAATTGTGATTGAAAATTATTATAGGGAATATTTTAGAGTATAATTATGCATTATTTTAATATTTGAGGTAAATTACTGTAGCAAACAATCTACATATATTTTATATATAAAACTGAATGTCTCTGTGTGTGTTTCGAATAGGCATTTACCTACCTTGGAAACTATGGGAACCAAATTTGGCAGGGCGTCACAAATTTGTGTGACAGATTTTTAAAAATATTTAGAAAGTACTTACGAAATTATTAAATTTTTTCACGATTTTTTATTTATATTTTTTAATCTTATTTTTTGTAATCTTTTTAAAAACACTTTGAACAGCTATTTTTTTAACCTGGGATGAATAGCCGGGTGAATTTCTACTAGTGTGCCTATATGTTTTAAATAATTTAAATCCTATGTGTGTCCATTTTTTTAGGAGAACAACAATATTTCCGGTTATTCAAATCCTGAATTGGACATGATCAGCAAGGACATTGCTGAATTAGCTCGTGAAAGACATACGATGGAGCAAGACATTGCTCAAAAGGAAGCGGACATTAAGATAAAAAATGGAGAAATCAAAAGTCTGCAAAGCGAACTTGACACGTTAGCCGCCACTTTAAAACAACTGGAAAATCAAAAGGGCGAGGCACAAAAGAGATTAAACGATCTAAAGGTTCAGGTAAGGTATCGAGTCTCAATTAAAATCTTTAGCTTGCTTGCCAAACTTGCAGCTTGGCTTTTGCGAAGCAGAAATAATACTTAATACGAAAATGGGAAAACTTCTACATGACTGCAAGAAGAATGTCCCGTTTCGAATTTGTCATCTAATGTTTTTTCAATTTTCTATGATTTAAAATTCCCTTGATTAAGATTTTATTTTATTTAGACCTGGTTTAGTTAAATTTGTATTTAATCAAATTGTCAGCGGCGGCAATCTATTAATTATTATTTTACATTTTATCCCTTTTTTTGTTGTATTAATTGTTTTTGTTATCCTTCTTTTGTTTGTTATGTTTACTTTGTAGAGAGCGGAAGTAGATAGAGAGTTGAGTGAAATCGAGATCGAGATACGGGTGGAACAGCAAAAGGTACATTAAAATTCACAATTATTGAATACATATTCAGTTTCTCTCCTTTATTTGTACGCTAGGAGTGGCAGCTATGCTAGTGCAATTACCGCTTCATTTGCATAAGGCATTTCATAAATCACGAATGCAGAATGTGACATTGTCCGATTTTATCTTTCTAAGACTTTACTGAGTTTATTTAATAAATAGTTTACTTAACAAAAATTTTCATTTAAATATTGCAATCTTCATCCATCAAAAATGTAATTAATCTCGAATTGATTCTAATATGTAATAAGGAATTATGTTAATAAAATAAGAAATAAAAATATATTGTATGTTACCAATACTTAAAGACATAAATTTTTAAAAAAAAATTAATAATTGAATAGGTGGATAAATTGAGACAACAAGCGGCAGAGCAAGAAACTGTCTTGCGTTCCCAGGAGGAAGAGTTAAATTCGAAACGACAAGAATTGGAGGGTCTTAAGCAGGAAGAACAGCAACTAGAATTGCAACAAACGAAAAGCAGGGACCAATTAAATGAATTAACGAAAAATCTCCAGGACACGCAACTCCAAATTAGTCAAGCTAAATTAAAAATTACTCATCTAGAGGAACAGCAAAGACAAATGAGTGACGCAATCGCTCTTTATGATTCTGCACTTGCGGCAGGGGATGTGAATATAGTGTCGGATACTAGTCTACATTACAAACCAGAAATCGAAGATTTGTTAAAGTTAGTACTTTTCTTGTTAACAATAATTAGAGTGTCTACTAACCAGATAAATCGGAAATCTAATTTAATCTTATGGTACTTAAAATTTAATAAAAAGGTAGTATCAAAATTTGTACCTAATTGTAATATTAGGAACCTTTATAAATTACAAGAAGTTGATCACTCGAATTTTAAGTGTATATACCAGATTTCGAGATTTAAAAAATTTCAAAATGTTTGAAAAGCTTTGTTGGATCTATTTTTTTTCTATTTGAAGAGTTTTAGGAATTTTATAGATTTCCGTATGGAAATAATTTATTATAAATTTATATTTATAGGTTTTTTAAAGTATTTCATGGAGTTAAACATTTTTTTTAGACATTTTATAGATTTCAAGCGATCTTGAAGAATTTTGAAGCATTTCGTGGAATTCGATAGAATGCAATAATATTATTTATTAATATAATTAAGTATAATAAGATGCTTCAATAGATAAAATTACACGCAGGACAACATTAAATGTATTTTATTTGATATACTTCTATTAAAAGATTTTAAATTTGCAATCGGGATACAACAGGAAATTAGGAGAATGAAGATTAGTAGAAACCCTGAATAGTGTTTTGCATTTTATTAGTTTGCGTTTTTAATATTTGTTTATAATTTCTCAACAGCGAAGAAAGGCGAATTTCTGCACAATTAAATGGAGTACAGAATACAGAGGACGCGTTCTCAAGTACAAATGGTAATGGGGGAGGTTTTGGTGAAGATCCTTTTGCATCTAATAAAGCTAAGGATGCTTTTGAAGATGGTGATCCATTTGGCGGAAGTGACTTTCCATCTCAAGGTGCAACTGTAAGTCATGACCGGGAATTTTTCTCGGGATTTGAGTAATATTTTGTTTACATGAGACTTTGATTTTTTTCTTTTTCTTACATATTGAATTATTTATTGTTGACAGAGTGGTTTCGGAAATGATCCTTTCACGTCTTTTAATAACCAAGGTGCTATTAAGCAAGATGGTTTCGATCCGTTTGGTGACAAAGGAGGTGCAAACAAACCAGTTGGCGTAAGTTAATTTCAAATTGCAATTTTTTATATTGTTTTTGTCTTTAAAATTAATTTGACCTGTTTTGTTGGAATAATAGGTAATTCGAGCTTATTTAGTCAATGAATCTTGTTTTTCAGATATCCAAGGATCCCTTTGGAGACGATCCCTTCGCAAATCTTCATGCACCCACACGACCTGAAAGCCCTAGCCCGGCTCTTCCACCTAAAAAAGCGAAGCAACCACCACCAAGGCCAGCACCACCACGACCTTCTTCGGGACCGTCTGGGCCTTTACGAGCTGCTCCTGCACCGCCGGTTCCTTCACCCACGCCTGATTTATTCGCAAATGCAAATTCTGATCCCTTCGCTGCTCAACAACCAGCAATAGATAATAATAATGGAAACAGTTTTGGAACTGGATTCGCTGATTTTGCAAATTTTGATTCCAAGGTAAGGATACTGATTTCTTTTTAATTTTACGTCGTTCCAATTTATGATTTCGTGATTCACATGTGGTTTTATTTACACGTTTTGTCAATTGTTCATTAATCCCACACATTTTTTCCTTTCTTTCACTATCAGATCCTTTATTCCTTATGATTGTTTATTATGTGATTCTTTTAATATTAGCTTTTTATTATGTTCTGTTCTTTTAAAACGTTGGAAACGAGAAGAGAATTTTATGTAGATTTTATTTTTTACACTGCATGTAAATTTATTACATATATATTTTAATTTATTTACTCAAACGATTTTATTTATTATTTATTAATTTTCCAACGTTTTGAGTGATGATAGATTATATTTTTTTAGGTAATATACTCATTATCCTTTATTTTAAATTTAGGTAGAAGCTGTTCGATTTTCAGTTTTTCCACTGGTTTGACTCCTGGAGCATGCAGTCAACACGATTAATTTCTTTAGTGT
Source organism: Synergus laeviventris (assembly GCA_032275145.1). Classification (NCBI taxonomy): domain Eukaryota; kingdom Metazoa; phylum Arthropoda; class Insecta; order Hymenoptera; family Cynipidae; genus Synergus; species Synergus laeviventris. Next base: position 623,441 of record JAUESI010000034.1, read on the forward strand.
ATTTGGTATATTTTGTGCATTTGTTTTTCTTGTTGTGTTTTCCTTAAATGTTATGGGTTAATGAAGCCAGACATTTTTAAGTTTGTCTTCATTTCCCTGTAGGGTTCTGGAAATTGTCGAGGGTTGTTCTGAAGATAAAGCATAGCTTTAATAAAAAGTTATTTTAATTTAAAAATATTTTAAGCGATTTTAACAGATTTTAAAGTATCTAAAAATATTTTTAGAAATTTTAGGAGATTTAAAAATATTACAGGAGCGAGTGTGCACATATTTTGAATAAATATAATTAAGTATAATAAGATACTTTAATATATAAGATTGCATGCAATACAATTAAAAATTTTTACCGGTAATTTGATTGACGAAAATTCCTACACATAAATAAGTTTTATGAAGCTACAATATTTAAGTGTTTTGCCATCAAATCTATTGAAATTTTAGTCTATTGCAATTTAAGTCATTAAATTATTTCGCATGAAACTTTTTTTTAAATTTCAATCACAAAAATTTGCTTTCACTATTTATTTAAAACTCTGAGGATCAACCCTGACAAGTAGCACTAGACGTATTTGTATTGCAGCTTATTCCAGATGCAGTCCTGAGGGCCAGATGATAACCAGCGGTATTTGCCGTGTTTTTCTTAACTTTCCAGTAAACCAAAAAATTGACTCGTGACAAAACCTGCTTCAGCCGGAACCAGTTCTTAGCCGAATGGGGCCGCAGAGACCACTGAGCAGAACACGCACAGCGCCAACCCTCAAACTGCCAGACTTCACGGAAGATCCCTTCAAAGACTACCGCTACGAAGATCCCTTCAACATAGATCCCTTCGCCGACGATACCAGCGACTCAAACGCAAACAGAACTACCACCAGCAACACTAGCAAACTCGATGCCTTTGGTTTTGATGAAAACTCTTTCACTTCCAAGGACACTTTTGAAAAAACCTTCGATTCTGATTTCTCAAAAACCCTGCCTCTACCAAAAATAAAGAGCGATAGGAACACATTGAAATTTGAAGCTGATTTTGGAAAAGCCTTTTCCGACTCCAATCGAAATGATCTTGCATTCAATACGATGCGACCAAAGCCAACAAAACTGAGCAACATTGACGAGACATCTACTTACAGTCCTGAACCGAAATTGGGAAAAAAATCCAATGATTCATTCAGAGATAAATTAGTCTTTGTCGAAAAAAAGAACAAAAATGTTAGTAATAAAGCCTGGAACGGGAACAGTAGAGCTCTAAATCTGACCGAAGAACAGCAACTGGCCTGGGCTTCTCAGCAAAGCCTTCTCGCCGAAGAGGAGAGACGCAGACTCAAAGAACAAGAGGACAATGATTTGGCTATTGCCTTGGAAAGGAGCAAACTTGAGGCTACCAAGCCTGGAAAAAGTTAAACTTAGAAGTCCTGGAAGAGTTGAATTTAGCTTTCAATTTCTGTGTACATCAGCATCCAAAAACTGAGAGAAAATACAAGACGTATTTTTACACGCACTATCTTTGTTAGCCTTGAATTAAGCCGCGATACCGCAGATTTAATAGGACTCTCGTGGTCTCAAATTTAAGGGCTTAGATTTGCACTCATTAGTTTCTTCGCTTTAAAGGTAAGTTTAAAGTGCAAGCTCAGTTGATATAGTTTTAAGAGTAACGAAATATACTCAATACCACTCTACAAAACAGAGTGCACATGCCATGTAAAAGTAAGATCGATCAACGATTCTAGTAATGTAGGACTAAAGCCGTAAATTGATCAAGATTTTGTATTTTTTTGTTTCGTTTTCTATTCTTTATTCGGAGATTTGAAGTTATGTTTGTAAGTAAACTTTATAATTTATATGCGTGTGGAATTTGGAAGCTTGAAGATTTGGTAGCTTTAAATGATGGACGCTTTCAAAGTTGGAGAACATTTCAGATTTTAATTCTTGTGTTTATAAGATTTAGAGTTCAGATAAATTTAAGGTGGTTTCAAATTTTGGCGTTTTAAAATTCAAATGCTTCCAAATTTTACAACTTCAAAAGGAATCATTTAAGGTTAGATCATGAAAAAGTATTTGTTGTTTTTCTCTTTTACCGAGCGAAACTTAAAAAGTAAGAAGAGTCTATAAAGATTAACGGAAAGTTCGGTGATAGTTGTTCAGTGGATGGACAATAATGTTGGGCAAACGAACCTGACGAATCCGAGTATCAATGAGAAGCGAAAATTATTAAGATAATGATTAGATATAAGATTGATAAAGGTAAAAAAAATTTTAAGTTAAGACCACCTATACATATTGTATAGCGATAATTGTACTCAACGATGAATCAGCTTATTCTTGATGACGTCGCAACTGTTGAACTTGGATCACATGAGTCTTTTGTCTAATACATACCTTGACATGGCAGGTTCGCGTTTGCCTTCACCAGTATTTATCTCGACGCGCTGTGGAGCCACCTAATTATCATTTTTGCCTTTCTAACGCTAAAAGTTATAAATATATACATATAAATATTATATCATGAAAAGCGTATTAATAGACGAATAGCGAGTTATTTACTTGAATATCATATCCAGACAGTGTCGACCGAATCTTTCTTCATGCTGAGGATTCCTGTCTCATTCATATCGCAAAAAATTTCTGTGAAAAACTCTCTGACAATGCATACATTTTATTATTCTTTTTAAGAGAAAAGTTTTCTAGAATTTCGACTCTATGGCGAAAATTTTCTAACTTTAAAATTCTATTTCTCCATTTTACTTAACGAGTATTAGAAATAGATATTTTTCGGAAAATGTATCTAATTACAATATTTGTGAAAAGGAATAAAGAAATCGAATTTTGAGGCTAGCACTTTTTGGTCACCCTTAATTAATAAGAAATAATTTAACTTAAACACTTTTGAATTTAAAGACCGAAAAGTTTGTTCTGTTCTAGAATGAAAGGTCAATTTAAAAGTTATAGATTCTACCAAATTCAAAACTTTTTCAATTTTCCTTTTGTCAAATTGAAAGCCTCTAAAATTTGATCACTTTAAAATTCCAAATCGAAATTTAAGAACTTGCATTTGACTTAACATTCCATTTTTTATCTAAATTTAAAATCACCCCAAGAGTCGATATTTTAAAATAGTATCTCCCAAGGAAATGAAATTTCCTCAATTTCGGAATATTAAACGTATGAAACCCAAAGTATCAGCACCTCAGAGAATGTTTCACACCTGAATGAACTGGAGTTTTCCCAACAAATTAATTGTTTTCGATTGTATTTTTTATTTTGTTTATTATTTTGTTTAGATTTTTGAAAATATATTCCAAAGATTAGTTTTGAGACTTAAGATAATTTTGAGTGGCTTTCGGCGATTCCGGCGGACGACTACAACTTGGAAAGCCTTTATATCATTTACGTTAAACGTGTTTATTTTGGTAATGTCAAATATAACTTCGGATGTATATATTATTAAAAATACTATGATTGTTATTATTATATATTAGTAACCACTATTGAAACTATATCATAATTCGTGTAGTTCTCACGACAGAAACAATTGCTACCTGTATCGTTAAGTGTTAAGGAAGAAAGAAGCATTGTAAATTTCATCGTAATACAGTCCCAAGTCGTTCACAGTCGTCTAGTGTGTATTTAAAGAGACTATAAAGGATGAACGAAACTTTTTTCCACCAAAATTAATCGACAATTAGACAAGTTGTTCTACTCGTTGTATCATAACGCAAGTCTGATTATTCGAAAAAAAAATCAATAGTTTCTTCCTTGTTCAGTAGACCTAGTTTTCAGAAACACTAATAACCTTTAAATTCAATTATCTCGTTTTATTCTACAAATATTAAAATTAAATATTTTTTCGCTCTGTAGACAAACTTTTATTTTAAAAAGAGTAATTCTATAGAGCGAAAAAATGTCTAATTATAAGATTTATTAAGTAAAATGAAGAGATTGAATTTTGAGGTCAGTACTCGGACCGCACGGACCCATCTGACCCAACATACATAATTCTTTTTTCATTTACCTGCAGTATGCAATCCAGTGGTATAGTTAAAGTTTCGTTTTAAATTAAAATGCTCGCGTCTTTTAATTTTGTCTAGATTTTATATTTAATTTAATAATTTAAAGTTTTCTCCTAATCACAATCGACAAAGTTTTTGTTATTGGCGAACAACCAAGAATGAATGCTTTTTGTTTTCTAATCGCAAGTACTTGGAAGACTCTTAGATTTCTTTTAGAGAAGAAGGAAAAAAGCAGCAGTAGAGCAGAAGTGTGTTGTTACCAATGTAAAAGTGTCAAGTAAAATATTATTCATTATTAATTTAAATGTAACTCATTCCACGTCGGAGTCCTAGACATTCGTGCAACGCTGATGTTTCTTTCGTACCGAAGAGCTCGCTACGGAGGAAGCTCGAGATTTGATACCAGAAGCCTTCAAGATTGCCTAAAAAGACAAATAAACTAGGGATTATATCGCTATTGGAAAAGTAAATATGATGTATATCAAGCACCCGAATTCTAAATGTTGCACGCGTAGGTAGAAATAGTAGTAAACTATTTTAAAATTACCAAAGGACAACTCTTTCTTGGTTGCGCTCCCTATTCTTTATGATAGCAAATAGTCGATAGATCAATGCTACACCAAAAACCATTTATATTCTCGCTTAAGGAAAAATTCTCTTAATACTCTGGTTGCATGATTTTCAGTTGCGAATTTCAATGCTTTTTAATTGAAAAATTTCTGGAGAATACTTTTTCAAGGTGAATCAAACTTAGTTGTTTATTCTCGTGAAGTAAAGTCAACATCAGTAAAAACTATTCGGATGTTGCAGATTCATCTTATAATATAAATAACGTATGAGGTACTGAAGTTTTGTCTAAAATATTTTAAATATGGTTCACTCTGTATATAAGTATAAATATAAATGTCTGTTCAGTACGATAGAGAATTTTTCACTCCTTTATGACAGTGTCATGTTACATGAAAAAAAGAATATTAAATATTATCAATAAATTATTATTGTTTGAGTCAAGTCGATAATCAATGGGTTTCCAGTTGCGATTAATAGATGTATGTATTCGCCAATCAATAAAAAAAATTACGATTTATCAGCATATATTAGTAGCTATGTTTTTTAGTAATCTTATACCTCAAAATAACAAGAATTGATTTCGGGTAAAGTAAACGATATATATTTCTGATCAAAATTAGTCGATATATGTACAACGATGGATAGAAAATAATAATTTATGTATACATAATAGTTTTAATTTCTCGGACGCTCGAGTCCCGTAAACGTACAACATAGAATATTGTTATTATAGTAACGTCAAATATATATTTATATACATATATATTTCCTTAATATCGTAGAACAAGGAATCCGGGGATAACCGACAGCTTTGCCTTCAATTACATGAAAATACACTCATATTAACTTTAATAATGCTTCTGCTTCAGGCCATGATGGCTTGTTTCGGGAATGTGAACAGGTTTCTTTATCTTCCATACAAAAATATCTTTGCAAGGTGTGTAAGACTCTGTGTGACAAAATTGCCCAGAATATTGACTTCTGACTAATTGCAAATTAAATTCAAATACACCGAGGCAGATTTGTGTACGTGTAAGACGATTGTTATCTTTTTTTATATTCTTTAACTTTTACCTTGTATCTTTTAACTTTAGCAAAATGTAATTTTTTCGTCCTAATGCGTGGATCATCAAGATCTGACTTATAGATTTCATAAGGGTGCTACAATATCACTTAAGGGTGTTGGGTTCAGGATCTACTCTTAAAATTCGATTTCCTCATTTTACTCAACAAATATTATAATTAGATATTTTTTCGCTCTGTAGCGCTACTCATTTTAAAATAGAAGTTTGTCCTCAGAGCGAAAAAATATTTTATTTCAAAGTTTTTTCCAAGACGAAGAATTCAAAGTCCAGCCTCAAAATAAGATCTTTCGATTTTACAAAAAAAGTACATATTATGCCTAGGAATTTTTTCGCTCTGTGCTCATTATTCTATTTAAAAAATGAGTAATCGTACAGAGTGAAAAAAGGCTTATTAGAATATTTATTCAAGTAAAATGAGGAAATCGAATTTTTGCATGCAACATCCTTAATTTTATCTATATTTGACTATTTCTAGTTTGCGATTTACGGTCCTGACTTTCGTGTCAGAAGCATTAGGAATGCCCTGTAGAAATGCACTGATTCCTATATCTTCTCTTATTTTTAATCTACTGGCTTATATACCTGAGACAATATCCATACATATTACATATTTGTGAATTTCGAAAAGTAGAAAGTTTTTAATTGCCTCTCGACTACACGGGTAACCTTTCGACGTAATGGAAACTACCACACATTTATTTTAAAACTACTTAAACTTGTACAATCAAAGATCTTTTGTACTTATAAGTTCGAAACTTTTGAAACTGATCAAGTTTCGGAAGTACGTTTCAGAATATTCAGTGAAAGTCCAGTCAAATTTTAACAATAGAAATCCAAGAGCTTCACAATTTTGGTGCTTTAAAAATTGAAAGCATCTAAGTTCACAGGCTTGTTTAAGTTGAGTTCAAACTAAACTGAAAGAGGTGACAATCGAAGGTTCCATAGAAGAAGTAGTAAAATATAGTTGCTACCTCTTTGTAAATTATGTGAGTAAAAAATTATACTCTAATAATACACATCGATAATGCGAAGTTAAATATATAATGTGTTTTATGTACATTACGCTCTATTGTAGTCTTTCCACTTTCAAACTGAAGGGCCTGACTTGGATTCGTTACTATTTTTTGTTCATAAGACACTTCGATTCCTTTCGTGAGTTAATTCACTTACGAATTCATTCTAACGGTTAAATCATAACATAGAAAATTACGAGTCATCTTTACAAAATACTTTCAATGTCTAGCACGGTTGTATCGTCTCGAATCAAGAACAGAGGAGTTACGTTAATCAAGTAGCAATAGTGGTTTACGTAAAAAAAAAAGCGTCAACAGTCATATCTACTCTCTCCCTAAGTCACATAACTGTGACCATTTCTGTATATTACCAAAAAAAATATACACAACAATCAACGCATTCGTAGTAAATAGATTTGCAACTCATTCTATTGCACTGGAGTATATTTCAGTAATTTTGATACTTGGACATGTGGTGCACGTGGAGAAAGTACATCTACTGAGAAGTTTAATATATCACCGGGCTTTCTCGATAGGGTTTCTTCGTAATTCTAATATATCTAATGGAGAAGGTTTATATACACAATAGACAAAATATTTACTCGAACATCCGGCAACAATAAAAACGCGGCCATTCGTTCAATGTACGATACGGCTGCATGTTGCATCAACAACTAGAACTCTGTGTTTCAGATTTCTGAATATCCCTTGAGCACAAAGGGTCGTAGATTTCTTCGTGTGCAAGTGACAAGAAACTACATATGTGATTAACTCGGAAAGCTAAAAAAATCCCATATAAATTAAATTCAAGGTTTTTACTCAAATCCCGAAAAAAATTGCCTAGTAATGACAAGTTTTTCAGGTGAGTAGACATCCTGTAAATTGGAAACACTAGCGCCTTCGCCGAGGTAGATCCTTGTCATTTGGACACGATGATTTTACTCTTTGAGGAAGAACATATTGGGTTCACTTACTAAGGGCCAAATCTAAGGATTTTCTAAAATCTTGCGCAAGAAACTAGGAGGGACCTAGAAATTGTATTGGGTCCCCCCATGCCCGTCTCATTCCGCCGGAGTGCTGGCTGCCCACCTGTCGAATTCAATTCCAGAGTCTGGACTGAGTCCCAAATCGAGGGGACTTAGGAAACTCTGTGCAGGACAACTACAAGGTCCACCAGGTCGACAGGCACCAATACATTTCTGATCGTTTCCCTGGTTTCGGTCGCCTTGGCTCCTGAGTTCCTTTTCGAAGCTGTGAAGCTGCTCCATAAAATGGAAGTTCGGAGCAATATTTGCTTTTCTACTGCGCACCAAATTGAAGGCGTCATTTAGACTGAGTCTGCACTTGTGCATGAGGTAAGCGACCGTAATTGTAACAGATCTAGAGACTCCAGCCAAGCAGTGGACCAAGACTCCTTTGTTTGAGCTTCTTGCTTCTTCTGAAAAAAAACCTTTAGTTTTAATTAATTAAATCAAGCAATTAAACTTTGGATATCGGAAATTTATTAAACCTAATTCTTCTAATTTAAAGGCTCAAACTCATTGAATTTGATTTTAGATTTCTAGAATATTTCACGTTTAATTTAAAAGCTCTAAGAATTTACAAATAAGACTAATAACTGTGAATTAAGTTGATCCAAATTCCACAGAATACTGCATCAGTTATAAACTTCAATGCATTATTAATATGGCAAAGTTTTACCAATACCAAAGAAAATGTTAATGGATGTAAAACAAATAACAGTAAGAATCAGTAAATGACTCGAAAAGAAGGAATAGGATGGACAGTCGGAAAAAAAGTTAGCCAATCGTTAATTTTCTCATGATTTTTTTTATTTTTATAATACTTGTGAGCCCCACTAGAATAATCCCAGATTATTCTGTTTTAACTGTATAAATGAAACAAATTTTTTCTGCATTCTTATCATCGCTAGAAAGAAAGTCTTCCAGTTATAAAATACATACATATATTATAGATATTTTTAAATTCCATGTAATCCTTTAAAATTCTTTAACTAGAAGTGACAGTTTCTTAGAACTTTATACCAAATATATTCCACTTGAAGTACAATATATTTTTAAAAAACCTATTTTTGTGATCTGGATATTGTTACCACTACAAAACTTCCTTTGCGAGGAAGCCAAATCACTTACCATTCGTCAAAATCTGTTAAAATTCAAAGAAACCTATTGAAATCCATTCAAATTCAACGGAAACCTTAAAAATTATTGAAAATATCTTGAAATCTTTAGAAGCTTTTAAAATCTTGTAACTACTAATAATCTTATAACTTCTAATTGAAACCAAAATTTTATAAACTTTAAATTAGAAATTATTTATCAATTGACGAACTTCATTTCGAATCGGACAACGATGTTTTTCAGTAAGGATTTAAAACAATCCTATTCAAATAAAAAATGTACTGTACCGGTTGCCAGATCCAGTGATTATCCTAAAACGGTTTTGTCATGTTGAAAAATAAAACTTGATGGGAAGGGCAAGTACGGTTCCTAATACACTATGTAAATATATATCGGCATGTGAATAGGTAGGCAAGCATAATCTAAAAGTGGGAGGTCAATAACAATGCAAACAACACCATTCGTACTTAAGTATAGAGCCGAGCTAACCGGACGTCCGCTGTTTAATTGTCTAGCGTGGCTTGCCCGCCACGTGGGAAAGTTTCTATTTATAAGAAGACCCCTTTCAACCAGCGCGATCGCGCTTTCTTAAACAGGAAATCCTGTTTAAGAAGCAGTTTGGTCCAAAAATTCGACGCTAAAACGGCCCTGTGATTAACCGTTTTTAGGGCTTGCGTCATAGCGAAAATTTATTCGCCAGTCGTACTCAACTAATTTATCAAGATAGGAAACAACATGCACGAGCTCCAAGCCCCTTTGCCAAAGTGACATTATTCTATTAACAGAAGGGCAATCTTGATTAATAAAAAGATTTCGGGATATTCATAAGTGAATCATTTTTATTTAGATTTATTTTTTTCTGGCGATTATACTTTGAAGAATTACCAAGGAACAGAAAGGAACAATAAGGAAGTAATGCAGGTGCTAAACAAAAAGAGTGGTTTTACTGGCATTCTCAGAGTTGTTCACTGTCAGCAAAAGCAAGCAAAGGTAATAGGAAACACAAAGCAAGACTAATTATCGAGTTCACACGCATCCTCGGAAATATAAGACTTCTTTAAAGAGCAAAAGGCTTAAAAATAATTGGAATTTTTTAATTTGCTACGTTCAACGTGCCGAAAATTTATCTAATTTGAAAACTATTTAAAACCTGTTAATAAATTAAATTCTAAACTTACCGATAAATGTGATTGCCTGGGGAAAGAAGCTTGCCAAGTTTTGACTCCAGTGATCGCTGATTGGAATTTGCATATATTTGATCGAGCCACCACTTTCGAAAACATTTGGCAAATCTGGCGTTACGTTCAGGATATATTGTATCCTGTGACGAGCCAGAGCTTCTTGGTCTTCACTATTAACTGCATTTCCCAGGTATAAATGTGGCAGAATTTCTACTGGAAAATCTTTATCTTCTTCTAGTCCGGCAACAAAATAAATGGGGCTTGAATGAAGGACTAATTGCCAAATTATTAAATGTGTTTAAAAGGATGACAGAATTGGATCTTTCTTACCAACAGAATCACAGGTACTATCGCTGTCGGAATCAGAATAAGCCCTCGTGGGAGCAGATATACGTAAAGATCTGAGTCCCATCAACTCTCCCTCGTTTGTATCTTGACCAGGTGGACCTTCCGTACAATTTTGACTGCCCTCGCACCATTCTGGATAGCAATCTTTGAATGCTGGAAACCCTCCTAAAATTTACATTTTTAAAAGCATTAGACTTTCGGTATGTGCAAGTTAAAAACATTTATTCAGTCCCCAGAGACAAAAATCTCGATGCTAATTAAAAACTATATTTTAGAATTTCCATGATTTACTATTCAAGCAAGAATAGTATAATTAAAATATTATGAATAATTGAATTTAATCAAATTTGGAAAAAGGATTATATTCGAAAGTATTATACAAGTTCAAGAAAAGTTTTCAGTGCAGGAGATTTGGAGCAAGAAGGTTCTGGTTGTACGGCGACACTTCCCACACAAATCAATATTTCATTCACAAGTTCCCCCACATTTCAGTCAATGTCTAGTGAGTTACTTTGCTGCCATTACAAGACCAGAGGTAATAAGGCTTTGCACGATAGGACCGATTTATTGAATAGACTGACCTAGGCTAAGGCCTAGAGGCATTAGATTACACTCTAGAGAAGAGAACAATGTATCCAATAATTGAAGAATTCATTCATTAACATATTAAATGACTAAGGTTATTATACGTTTTCTTATAATTTTTTTTAATCAGTGATCAGATTTTTTCTATTATAGAAATTAGTAACTAATAGCTTTGAAACTATTTACAAAATTTCAAGTCTTTTAGAAGTACTTAAATTATTATGTATAATAATTATAAAATCTTCGATTATGTATAACCAGCTGATAAGAATAAAATCCTTCAGCTATTAAAAGAATCTGAATATTTTTTTAATGAACAAAGTGATAAATATCTTTTCAAGGTTTGTCGTATCAGATAAATTTGTTGAAAAGTGTAAATATTGATAGAAACGCTATAAATTATCAGACTAAGCACAAGCAATTTCTTTAAAAAATTTTTAAGTTAGGATTTAAAAACCATTAAATATCTGATTTAAAAAATGTTTCGATCATTCGATTAAATATGATCCAAAAGCGTTTTCTAAACTCTTAAAATTTTTAATAGTTTTATTAATTGTAGTAAGAAAAAATAACAATTTAAATATCCCAGATGTTATCTCACGGTATTAACATCATTTCAGAATAAATCACCGATAAGACGGGCAGTTTCAATTGGAATGGAATTTGCTTATTCTTGGACAACAGAACAAATTTTTTATCAATAAGTTCCTACAATTTTATTGAACTGTCGCATCGTAGAAAGGGATGTAATATTTCTTAGCCGGAGCGCAATGGCTTATTCTCAGCCCTTTTGAATTTTTCTTTTAACTTTCATTTTTTAGAAATTTATTTCAAGTAATTCCTTTGCTTGCATAATATCGACAAATATTTTACAATTTGAAATTTTTACATTGTCAGAAACCGTTTACGCTCGGACCAAGAAATTGTATATCCCTTTCTACAATGCGACGGTTCAATTTTAGTCTTGAGGATCAAGAGAATCACCGACTGAATATTATTAATGATTGCGAGAAGCATCTCTTATCATTATTAACTAATCATTTCATATTTTTCTAAATTGAGCCAATTATAAAAAATTCTCACCAATTAAAGTAGCAACGCTTCCTCCACTGCTTCTGAGCCTGCGACTTAAACCCTGAATAGTTTCTCCCTGATGTCCAGCAGGTTCAGTCGAGTCCCCAACCAGTATAAAAGTACCTCTACTGTTTTGGTCTCCACATAGAAAAACCTCAACTCTAGATCTAAGTTCCAAACACTTGATGGTTGAGAGCAAATCTACTTTTCCTGCAGCCAGACGCCTCAGCATAATACTTGGAATTGCCAAAGAAACTGAACCTCGAATATGAGCCTCAACGAAGTCTAAATGAGCCCTACAGTCTAGGATCAAAAGCCTGCTGGACCTCTCCTGAGACCTGAGCTCTTGACAAAGCCAGTCCGGACATACTCGTCCCTCTTCTGTTATTTCTCTCTCGTCCGGCATTTTCTTTGCTCTTTGTTAATTATCTTTGAGATCCAAGGATTCTACCCAGAACTGCTCACACAAATCTCCAGCTTTCAGAATTAATCTCCGGTTTTAATGGGTGAAAATTCATCCAACTGCTTAGATATATGGCACTTTTTATCTACTCCACTTCTAAGTTTAGAAAAAAGGTTGTAAACTAAATCTATGTGGATATGACGAAATGGCACTTGGATTGAGAGGTTAGCTTCCTAGAATCCTAGGATTTGTAGGTAGACATGGATTTGTTACTCCTAGGGAATTACTCCTGGTAATTAACAATTTAACACAGGTTAGTCAGAGCCAACTTCTAATCCTGCTACTGCCACTGCCTCCTTCCCCTCACAAATTATCGATCCTCCCGCGAAATTAAGACACTGTATCCGTTCCCCGAAAGACACGCGATACGTTCGAGGGACGTCATGTCAATCCTGCCGGATTCAAACTTGCATCACCTTGACTCCAATTTTTCTAATCCCAACACTTGCACTAGCCGACAGCTCCCAGTTATCTCAATCTCAAAACACTTTTTAAACCTCGACTCAAAGACACATTTTTCCAATGACCAAGGATGCTGCGTTTGAGATGGAGGTTATGATTCGCTCTGGGAGTATATATGTTTCAAAGGTTTCAAAGCATTGCTTGAAAAGTGGGGAAAATTATGGATGATGGGGTGTTTCGATTTTCGGAGAAAAATCGATGCTGCGTGATGGATGGACCTGTGTGTGTCAAGCATTCGCGACATTCGCCAATCGAGGTTGTCACTGCGCGCTGTCTCACCACCTGATAAAACTCACGATGACAACAAAAACTGACACAAAAAACACTTATCCAAATAGTTTTCGCGATTTTCTTGACACGCACTGCTTTCCCGGCCACACCTTCACACGAGCGTCCTTCCGAGAATGGGCTTTGGGGCAGGTTTGGGGCTTGGGCAAATGGCGCTCGGTTCGGTTCATCGAGCGTAAGGAAGACTGTCACACAACGTGATTGGCGCAAGGTCACGTGACTCGCGGAAAGAAGCCAATGGGAGCTACATGACGTCAGTTCATTGACAAAAGATGTTTTCATTAACAAGGCGGTGGTAGTTGGGCGGGGGTTCGAGTAGTTAGGATAGGAGAAGGGGAAAATCTACGAGAGTTTCGTTTCGAAGAATAAGTACTTATTCCAGGGGACTAGAGGACTATTATGACTATATATGTATTACAATTTCTACCAAGCAGGTAGAAAAAAACCTAGCTCTGGCCGCCACTCCGCGCCGCGCCGACCAGTTTTCTCAAGACAAGAGTCTTAGCCGTCAAGCTGTGTCTGATGAACGTCCTTGTTTAGACTTTACCTTTAAACCGGACGTGAACTCGAAGTTTTTGCTTTTTATTTTTTACCCCAATAATAGTTATAGCAGTTATATTATCTTTTCTTTCATGTTTTGATATTGTTTTGATACTATAAATCATTTGTCAAATATATAAATTATATGTATACAAGTGCTAATTATTATTCATACTCACAAGTAATGTAGGTATCACCAGAGTATCACTTTAAGCTGGCTGGGTATTATTTTTAATTTTTAATTTTTAATTTTCAATAATTAAATTTTTATAAAGAATTTATTTCAACATACTATATTAAGTCTCTCATTCTTCCTCCATTGATCATTTAAAGATATTTCATTTTTACATGAATGGATAATTTTATATTTAATTGATTTTTAATTCATAAGGTTCTTTATTAATTAAAAAAATCATACAATTACTTAATTTATAGTTGCTTTTTTATAATTGAGAGATTTTCAAAAAATCCTCCTTTCTTAGGAAAGTAAATAAGAATATGAATAAAAAGCAAAAAATAATGGACCTAATACCTGATAATATTCCTTTTTTCAGGTCGAAAGATTGGATCTGACGTTTCTAGTTTGGATTCAGTTTTACGAGCTATCACGAGCTATTTACCCAGAGTACGTCTGTGTTACCACTTTTGAGTGTGTGTCGTACACCCACTCAGCCAAGCTCGGCATGTAACGAAGAGAAGAACC
>JAUESI010000034.1:671305-694469 GCA_032275145.1 Synergus laeviventris
GTAAATTTAAAATGCTTTCGAAAAAATATATATTCGAAATCTGACCTCACAAATTGTAATCGTCTTATTTTACACAATAAGTATTAAAATAATGGATTTTTTCGCTCTATACCCTTTTATTTAAAACATGAAAACCTCTATAACATAGTGAAAAAATACCTAATTCCAATATTTGTTAAATAAAATAAAGAAAGCGCGAATTTGCTGGTTGAATTTGAAACGGCCGAATGTCATGATACAATATATTATTATAATCAAAAAGTCAAAAAAGAATAATACGTTATTAATTCCCTATAAACTCGTGGATGAAATCATACTACAAGAAATCTTTCTTTCACTGAAAAACTGCGAATTATCAACTGTCAACCGTCAATATATCGACCACTATCTGCGTATTTGCGTATCTCTATTTACTACAAATATTTTGGAAATTTGCCCGAAGAGCTTGCCCTACTTCTTTTGCTCTTTTCCCTCCACCTGACCTAGATTTTCAAAAAAAGTCCTTCCAGTATAAATCTTCACAACGAAAACTTGAAACAGTTAAATTAAAACGACAATAAAATTAAGGAAAAAAACACAGTATATCATTCTCATCAACAATACAACCCGGTCTACTCTCTAGGCTATTATTTTGTAAACAGAAATAAGACATTCCCGACCTACAAACGGCCTGGATATCACTTATTAGTGTAAAATTTCTATCAACTTTCGACCCGTTATAGTTAAGGACTTGGACTTGGGCCCTTGGAAAAATCCATCCATTCCTGGTTCTGCGAGCCAATCACCTACCACCGTTTTGTGGCTTTCCATCCAACCAATACAAACGTCTGTTCAACAGTGTATGCGTGCAACTGCGTGCGTTCTTCATCATTCAAACCTGCACGGACCTGCGTCCTGCCCAGTGTATGCAAGACTTCCCGTCCGAAAGCGTCTTACGCAGTCTCAAGTCTGCGTACATATTTTATAACTAGTGCAGTGTAGTGGAAGTAAACTGAGGGTTGTAGAGGTTTCATCCATCATCACGGAGTGAAAATTTCAAAACTAAAACCCGAAGACTTAGCAAATCATCATGCTGAGCATCGGGATTAACTTGCGAGTGACCGGACACTGCAATCAGGGTGGCCGAAAATACATGGAGGACATGTTCAGCGTGGCTTACCAACAGTCCTCGGGCGACAGAGACCTCGAGTATGCGTTTTTCGGTATTTTCGACGGCCACGGAGGTGGTGAGGCTGCTGCCTTCGCTAAAGAACACCTTATGGACATCATCGTCAAGCAGAAAAACTTCTGGAGCGATAAAGATGAGGACGTACTTCGGGCCATTAGGGACGGATACGTGAATACGCATTACGCGATGTGGCGGGAGCTCGGTGAGTAATTTCTTCACTTACCTGTCTCATCAAAGTCTATTTTCCACGTTTTCATCGTCTCCTTTAGGAAATTCTACCCTGGAAAGTGATTTTCGTTGAAGGAAAGTGTTCAGTGTTTCTGTCATGTCTAACAATGTCCCTCCCACCACTTATCGCCTGTAGGAATTTAGGTTATGTAATGTTTGAACTAACCTGAAATCGAGAGAGTATTGGAAATGTTTGAAGAAGTGAGCTCAGAAGTATTATCTGTCCTAAAAGCGGGTTTTTAGAAGAAATTGCTGGGTTTTAGAGTATTTTTTGGAACTATTTGGGACATTTGGGCGTATGAAATTTCGTTATGATGAACCTTGTATTTGTCAAGTAGGTTAGATTGTTTTTGTTGAATCTCGTACACACTTGCAGTTCTTATTGTAATCAGTCAGGAGTTTTGAAATGAAGATTACCTTGTACTTTTGGAGGGAAATTTTATTTAATTGGTAATTTCTCGTCTTGGATTTTTATCGACAATAATTATTTGTTTGAAGAGGTAAATAATAATTTATTTACTCTTTGGTTGGAAATTTTGTAAAATTTTAGTAGGAAAACTTAACGAATTACTAAATATCACTTGAATTGTTGATTATAGCATAAGATAATAATAAATAATAATAATATCTGTTTGTTTCAGATAAATGGCCCCGAACAGCTTCAGGCTTACCCTCCACTGCCGGTACCACAGCGAGTATAGCCTTTATTCGAAAAGGAAAAATCTATATCGGCCACGTAGGAGATTCCGGTATAATTCTAGGATATCAAGAAGAAGGAGATCCACTGTGGAAAGCTAAAGCACTTACAAAGGATCACAAACCCGAAAGTGGACCTGAAATGACTAGGATTCAAGAGTCTGGTGGAAAAGTCGTCTGTAAATCGGGTGTCCCTAGAGTAGTATGGAATCGACCTCGCATAGGTCACAAAGGTCCTGTCAGAAGGTCCACTCATATAGATGAAATTCCCTTTTTGGCTGTGGCTAGAGCTTTAGGCAAGTATTTTAAACATTTCTTTCAAAAATAGAATCAATGACTTCAACAACGGTTACCAAAAAAAAACTTATAAAAAGTATACTAATGAATATATTAATTTTTGTTTCAGGCGATCTATGGAGCTATAACTCTGAATTAGATACTTTTGTAGTCTCCCCTGAACCTGATGTTAAAGTGGTAACTATAGATGTTAAAACTCACAGATGTCTCATTTTCGGAACAGACGGTTTATGGAATATGCTAACTCCACAAGCTGCTGTTGCAATTGTACAGTCTGCAGAAAGGCACAATGAGAGACATCTCATATCTTCACAACAAAACAGTGGTGGGGTACGTAATAGTTCATATATGTATCTATATACAGAATGCCTAATAACCGTAAATTTAAATAAATCCGAGATAGAAACTTGAATGAGGAATCTATTGAAACTCCTTGAAATTAAACTCTTGATTTATTTCTTCAGCAAAACGACGCTCAGATGTGGATTAATCCATCTACAAATTTAGTTGATAGAGCTCTCGAAAGATGGTCTTCTACTAGATTAAGGGCTGATAATACTAGTGTCGTCACACTAATGCTTGATCCTCCCGGACCATCTCGCAGTGAAGTAAATCTCATCAAATTAATATCAAGATACCTTCGGACTTCAAAATGTTAATTTTCTTAACAAATTATTTTCTCAGGTGTTTCAGAACCAGAAGCGAGAATATGTTGTGGCATCTACGGCGCCTGTTCGAACGGTGTTTCACCCAACTACTCCCGTCAGTCCAACAGATATTCCTAGGAAACCACATTCAAATTCGAAGATTCCAGACCCGATGAAATCGCCACTGAAGACTTGCCTCAGCTGTGGGAGTGCTGAAAAAGCAGCCTCCACTGCCAACGCTCTTGATCAGATACCACCGATGAAGGAACCATCTCAAGGCACTCCTATTACGAAACCTGTCAAGTCATATGAGACTCCTTGCACGTCGGAAAGCATACAAGTAGCTGAAGTATCGTCGAGCGATATATCAGAGGAAAATAAAGAAGTAGGAGAAGTTAAGAACCTATTTGATTCTCTCAAAGTCATTATAAACGGAGATATTTCTTCAGAGAGTGAATTGCCACCCATGGACAGCATTTCTAACTTGGAGAGTCTCATTGAAAAGGTACCGAAGCCTGAAATATTTCCTGTAGAGAAAACACCAATGGCTGACGAAGAGGTGGAAAAACTGTATGCCATGTCACGTCAGAAAGCTTTTTGTGGTCTAATGACGGACCAGGTTGGATTAAGAACGAAACGGGTAAACAATTTAGATTCAAAGACTGAACGACAGGAAAATTTCCATGGTTTGAGTCGTCATAAATCATTCTGTGAAAACCCTCAAGGACTTCAAGCACAGTTTGGTCCAAGACCGAAACGCTCGAGTAATCTGGAATCTGTTACTGAGGAGATTGATAATCTTTATCCTCTTACGCGTCAAAACTCTTTTTGTGATAAGGCGAAAGTAATTCCTGGTCAATTTGAATCTAGCAGGCAGAAACGTGCAGGTGCTTTGGAGTCTTCAACGGATGATTTAAACCCCGGAATTCAATACACGAGGCCAGTTATTATCAACGAGACTACGCGCAAACAGCATGCTTCTTTAATTTTGCATCCGGAGAAAGCCAATTTGTACACAAACGAGAGTTTGAAAAAAACAAATCGCAGACACAGCGTCGGAGCCGTTCCACGAAATACACTTACGCCAAAAGCTAATTTAAAGGAATCGACAGTGCCGTATTTGGGGTGCAGAATTAAACGAGATTCGAAATCTTTGCCTGGAAATATTTTTGAGGAACCAAGAATTGCCGATAGCACAACGTCGAGGTTAAATTGTAATTTGAGGGGAGTGAAGCGTAGACATAGTTCGATCACTCATGCTAATGATGGGTCGTGTGTTCCGGAAGAAAATTGTACGAAAAGGAGAACTAGGTCGGAAGATCGTCCGAATCCAATTGATGAGAATGATCCAGCCAATCAGAAAATTGCAGCTGAAGAGGCTCACACTAGATTGCGGTGGCCAGCAACCGATGGCCCATTATCTCGACCAGGTGAAAAATTATTGAATTAATTCCAAAAGGGTAATAAGATTGTTAGAAAAAAGTTTGAATAATTTAAGCGAAGGATAAGGTAAAATATAAAAGAGCGATAGAATTAAACTTTTTTAATTTTATATGTTTAAATCTACTTTTTAGGTGCAGGTGTAAATTCGAATCCAGCCGTAATTCAAGAGAGAAGATTATCATCGCCTAGCTCGTTCCAAAGAAGAAACTTGGAGAAGAAGGTGACTCCAGTAAAAACGATCAGAAGGCCTTCAATCAATGGTTCGACTCGAATACTACGAGGAATTTTCGGTCTTAGGGATTGGGATCAAGGTAGGTCCAACCGAAATGTAGGTTGCCCAAGTCGTCACCGGACAGTCGTCGGACTTATTAACTCCGTCAGCGAACCAACAATTTCTCAGCGATGGCTTAGATCCGATACGATCGCAGCCACCCCGGTAAAAACTCTCCGTTCAAGAAATGTCGACATCGCCGGCCATACAGTCTCGGCCCAGGTCGCGCATCAATATGCCATCAAACAAAGTAGGTTACCCGTACCTGCGAAATCGAACCCCAGAAACACGTCCATTTTGGCCTTTCCTTCGCCCTCGCAGCCTTCAAAAAACAAAACCTCTTGTTCTCCGGCCTCAACATCGACTTTAAAAACGAGACAAACCAGATGTAGTACTGCAAATAGTGTCAGTGAAAGCTGTAGTAACACAATCAATGCGTCTGGAATTGCCAATGATCCCACCTTGACCAAAAGGGTTAAATCACCACATAATCTCGTTGCGCCGCTTAGTACGAGATCGCGAATCAAACGCCTCGGGAAATGAAAAAATCTTTTACCCACCAATTTGTCAGAGAGAAACATATATCGTCTATATTGAAATATTCAAATAAAAAAGGTTCTATCTTGGAAGATGCATTTTGAGAGATTCTACATATGTTTGTTGTATCCGAGATATTATCTTGTTATTTAGACACGTCAATATTAATGTTTTTATCCAACGCTTTTATTCGTCGCGATACACTCGATTTTCATTCTCCCAATTCTGTATCGATTTTGTTACAACAAATTTACTTTTGAGGTCCAACATGCTAACGAATTTTAGAATTAAATTTGTTCTTTCCCGCTTCTTATCTTTATTTTCAGTTTTGAGTGTGAAAAAACTCGACTTGAAAACACTCGACTCAATCCGACTCGACATTATAAAAAAGGATACTGAATATAATTAAGACGAATTTCGAATTTTGTGCACAATTCTAGATTCAGATTTTCGATTTTTTATTCTGATCTTTCTAATATATTCGTTGGATTCTTCCAGGATGGGTAATTTTTATGTAAAACTGATCTCATACATAGTCTTTTATGTGAATTTTTTCATGTAAAAAATTGTCATATTTAGGAAGAGTACGAATCGATTTTCATGTATTTTGATTTTTAGTTTAGATATTAATTTATGTATAGTTGGTCAGAATAAGTTTTCGGTTGTAGGCACTTTGCGAAGGGAATGTATAAAATAATAGAGTTATACGTAGAAAGTATTTCGAAAATAATTGTAACTTCAAATTTAATAATTTCTAACATATTTTTATAAGGGTATTTAATCCAGAAATTATCTTTAATATTTTGTTCAAAGTCATAAATCATTTTTGAAAATCTAGTTCTTAGTCTTAGTTATATCTATTCTGTCTTGTCTAAACAAGCTTTGCAAAAAATTATAATGTTTAAAGTTTTTTACTTTGGTAAAAAAATGGGAACTACATAGAAATGTAGTTTTATACTTTCGAATATTAAGAATAAACGTTGATATATTAATAAATAAAGCTTTTTCTAAAGCTATACGACTCGAGATTTTTTAAAATTAATGAAGCGGGAAAAAACTGTTTTATCCAGATACAGAACAGGAAGGAATTTAATAAAATACGTACACATCAGTTTACAGCCGATTATAACAGCAGATTTTCCGCATTCTTTTGTCCCTAGTATATTATGTTTTATGTGAATGTTTTCTTGTTTTACAATCACGATCTTTATATTTGTGAAAGTGTGTCTTTCTCCGAAGTATTTTATAATTTAGCAGTTAATTAATATTCCGACTTATATGCTAAGCAATGCATTTACAAATCGTGATTGTATATTTTGTAGAGAAATGATCTTTTTGTAAGCGACAATTTTTTAATTTAAAAACCCAAATATCTTTAGAAGGGTGTTTGATCAAGTTTAAATCTCAAAATTCTATTATCATTTTACTCCACAAATACATAATTATATATTGCTGCTCTGTAGATATATTCTATTTGAAAATAGAAGTATTGCTGTAGAGCGAATAAATATTTACCACTAATACATTTCAGTTTTAATTCTAATCTCAAAATTCAAGCATTTTATTTTACGCAAAAAGTATTCAAATTAGACTTTTTCGCTCTATATACATAGTTCTATTTAAAAAGTGACTACCGGTACGTGTAGAAGTCAGGAAGGTCGAAGACCATTTTTTTTTTGTTCTAAATATGTACTTTGACTTAATTCTTCCTTCGTTTCGGGTGTTGTACATACCAGAACAAATTCGTAATTTGCTTTCGCACAATGTCATAACTATTATTTAATAAAAAGCACTTGCAAAAGATGCTTAGAACACGAGTTAAAACTAAATCCAGTTAGAAACATGACAACAGATTTTTATTTTGGAAAGACTTTTACTGGCGACTGGAATGGTTTTGCTCGAATTGAAAAAACTCGTGTTCTCTAGGATTTGACGTCAACTATTTACTTTGCTAGACTTAATTGGTTCTGTTTCATTGCAATATCGGATTCCACAGAATTGGAAAGACCGATTCCTTATGTTCTCTATCTGCTACTTTAGTCTTTTTCTTTTTGTGTTTTATTTTTTTACGACCAGCAATCTGTACGATGTGTTAAACTGCATTTGCTGTCTATGTGAGTGCCATTGTATCTAAAGCATTGTCTGCTAGATTTTTGGATATTTTTCTTAAGGGCATGTGTTACTTACCATATGTGCATATTTAAATAACCCGGTTTTTTTTCTACAATTTTTTACTTTTTCAAAAAAATAATTAGTGTTTAACCGCCAAGAACGCGAACACCGACGGTTGTGCACTATTATTTTTTTGAAAAAGTAAAAATTGTAGGAAAAAAACTCGGGTTATCTAAATGTGCTCATATGCTAAGTAACAGATGCACTTAAGTGTTTTATAACTAGATTTGAATTCATATTCTGAATGGGAACACCGTGTCTAACTGTAAGAAAAAAAGGGAATTATGGGGAGGTAGTTAGAAGGTGTTATAAGGATAGTAGTCTACGATAAAGAAAACTCTAATAATGTGCCTACGATACAATTCTCAACGTATGTACACACATATTTGTGAAAAAGAATTGCTGATAAGATTTTAGGACAAAGGCAGAGTCCTATTATCGTTTATTTATGTATAAAAAAAGATAGGTGAAAGTGATAAAGCTAGAAGATGCTCGTAGCGACTAGCGATCGTGAGTTTGAGTGTACAAGTATTTTTGAATAAAGTGACTATAAGATTATAGTGAATATTAAAATTCTATGTATAAAAACAAACACACGGTAGAGGTTTGTTGAGACAAATAAAGACGCAAACGATCACAAAATATAGTTTTTTTTTTATCACCATTGTATATTTTGTATTGCTAGGAGAGAAAATAAGGCAGAATTCATGCGAGTATAACTATTTATTTAAATTTCTCATCTCTTTAAGTTCAACTTCGTAAAAAAAAAGAAGCAATCTGTACAGATGATTGCGAATACATTTTTGTGATTGCTCATCATTGTAAATACATATTTTTATTTTACGAATTTCGCACCAGTTTATAGTTTTCTTGTTTCAACCAATTTATTAGGAATTTTATTTTTAAGTTTAGCCTTCAAAAAAATAGATTAGAGTGGGAGAAGAATTACACTCAGTTCTGATTCAAATGCGATACTTTACCATAAGAGCAATTGACTAGTTTTAACAAAGAATATTTATTATTGCAAATGTAATGTTGGTGAAACCGCATTTTCTCTAATGGTAATTACCACGTGCCCTTAAGGCAATTTTCAATAGAAGCTGATAATTTTTAATCTCGAACTATTCAGAGCACTTTTGCAAACAGGATTTATAGTCTTTTTTATATTTATGAAAATTAACCACTCTTGAACAATTTACATCCAACATACAAACCACAATAGCCCACCGCTTTACATATTAAACGCTCTAGGTACTTAAATAATCGCATTCGTGATGTACCGTATTCTTGTAAGATAAATGATTATGCCACATAATAGTATTTACTTTATATGGAAGTGTTCGGTTCAATACAATTTCGTGGCTTGTGGTCTATTAATTTTATTTACATAAGATCCGATTCTAGCCAACTAATTTCAGTTATTCCTATTGGTCGGTAGAAACCAACGAGCCACGAAATAACACTGATTGCAACCTGAGTTTAATACTGCAATGCCTAAAAAATAGTGGAGCAAAAAAAAAGATTGGATAAAATTTTTCTCTATAGTGGAAAAGTTACTTTCGGTGTTTGTTTTTTAAAAGAGTCTAACATTACTTTTTAGACTATTTTGATTTTTTTTTACTTTCAATCTTTGGTACTTTTTCACGTAAATATCTTATAAATTTCAACAAAGTTTTAAACTTGTAAACTTCAAAATATTTTTTACTTAAATCTCGGAAATTTAAGTAAATTAAGTTAGAATTTCAATTAAAAAAATGTAAAGCATTAAAAATAGGAAATTCTAAAAGCAACTCGTAATGAAAAATATCTATTAACAAATTTTTCCAACTTAATCCTACTTTTTATTTTTTTGCTCCACACTATTCAACAAAAGATTCTTCTCTCTGTCCCTTGAAAAACTGACTGAACGTAAAATAATACTAGATCTCTTAAAAATCAGGGCAAAAATGTTAGTATCCTACAACATTCTTTACATAAAGAAAACAGAATATGGCTTCCAAATAATATAAATAACTCTAAAAACTAGAGATTCTTTTTGCATTTCCCTAGTGATGAGTGAACAGATTAAAATCAAGACTTTCAATCCTCTGAGAAAGAAGTTGTCAAGTCAGCTTTCGAATTGAAGAGAGCTTAAAATTCTTAAATTGACAGCAACTTTATAAAAAAAATCCCATTACAGGTTCGTCAAATTTGTAGGGGCTCCCTACATTAATGTTTCATTCGTAACTTCTCGGAGAGAACTTGCTCGTTTCTGCGAAAAGCAGATGAGTCAGTAAGGCACTGAATTTATGTATTTACACACACAAATATACATTTTAATTCGTTTACGTATTGTATCGCATTAATTACGCGCATTACATTGTTCGTAAGCAATTGCACAGCCCATTATAAATTAAGAGATAACAGTAGAGAAAAGCGGTATTTTTAAACTTTGAAAATCGTACAATGCCTACGAATCAAATGACGGCGCGTCATTTTACAAGGGGAATTGCTTTTTATTTTCGTTCCTATTCTTTCCTCATTATATTAATACTAGCTTAGCTTAGAAATTTCTATCTCGGGCAAGAGTTTTGCTAGATTTGGCCTATCTACAAAATCGATAGCTTATTTGCTTGTCAAAAAACAGTTTTGAGCAGACATTTTTCATTTAGCTATTTTAATATGAGATTCAGATTAAAGAAACTCTTTAATTTAGGCTCTCAGAGACTATTATTTAAAAATAGTAAGTACATATACTATGTAGTTTGTTTTCTATATAATTCAAAGAAAAGGAGAGCTTTAAAAACAGTAATTTTTTTAACGTCTCTCATCATTTGGAATTTAGTGCCAGAATTGTAAAGTTTGGCCCACTCTTTATTTTTAACATTGAAAGGTATTAATGCAATCGAATCACAGCCGATCGTATAAATTCATGGGACTACTTTTTTTTCTTACATTCACTATCAAGGCGGAAAATTTCTTTTAAAAAAAAAAGAACATTCAGAGCGTTAGGTATATCTACATTATTCGTTTAGTGACAACCTCGTCAGAATGAATTTTACGAAGAACTATTCTTAAGTAACAAGAACTTTTTAAACTTAAGAATACTTAGGATTTCTTTTAAAATATATACTGTACACTTTCCTTAGCACAAGTTTCGATAAACTTGCATTTTAAATTACTATGCAAGTAAAAAATCCATTTGAATGATTTTCGACGAACCCCTGCACAATTCACCCTTGTACCGAACTCGAAAGAACCAAAGGTGACTACTTGACTAGAGTTTGCCGAAAGGTGACTTGTTAATCGCTGAAGTGTACGAGTGTTGAGTTTAAGTCTAACCTCAAAATTCAATCTCCAAATTTTTTCATAACAAATATTAGAATTATATAACTTTTCGTTGTTTAGGCCAACTTTCTTTTGAAACAGAAGTATGGCTAAAGAGTGAAAAAAAGTGAACTTGAAATACTTTTGGTGTAAAACAAAAACTTCCAAATCTAACTTCAAAATGTAATCGATTTATTTCACTTTAAGCAAAAAGTTTTAAAAGCTGACATTTTTTCGCTACAGAGCTAAAAAATATCTAATTGTAATACTTGTTGAGGAAAATGAAGAGATCGAATTGTGAAGTTAGAACATGGATCCAACAACCTTAAAAATTCCTCTCACACTTGCATTTCATGTAAATCGTGAGTGCTTGAAAATGGTGTGGGAATTAGTTCTTATCAATTATGCAATCGCAATAAAATATAAATCTGTGGCATTGCAAAATTCGTGAGAAAAGTACTCTTCTTTGGCACTTTTTCCAGGGTCGAGGTCAATTGCTAGATCAGTCAAATGTTCAAACAGCACAGCCTTTTCGTGTACCATATAAAACTTTCAGTTCCGGCACGATAATTTTTTTGATCAACGCGTTCGTCTTGGCTGTCAACATGTCCCGATGTAAATCCTTCTTGTAGACTTTGATACCAGGCCGATGCACGAGAAAAGCGTTGTCCAAAATTAAAAAGTCGTAGTCTAACACGCAAAGAGCGTATCCCTAAAAATAAAAGAACTTAATTTTTTTATTGATTAGAGAGAAGAAATCTAATTTTTGTTTTCGGAAAATGTTTGAAGAAAAGAGGATGGAGTAGTTAGGTAGAATTGAACCCAACATCCTTAAAGTAATATTGCTAAGAACACCAAATTCAAATTTTTAAGAATTTCAAGAATCGTGTGTTGGGAGAGTGAGTCATTCGAGAAAGGGTGAGAGATTACTGCTCGAGAAAGTGATGCTTTCACGTTGAGAAATTTAACTTCAAAATTCAGGAAAAATACGTTTGATACATACCTGTGTCATTTTGTCACTTTTCCCTTCCCAGCTAAGTCTTTCGTCGTAAAGAGGATCATCATTGGTGCCGATGAAAATTGGTTCCCAGTGAATGAAAGCGCCTATTCTTTTTCCTATATGAAATACGTGTAAACCTTCCGTCTCTGGTGCTTCTTGCCATTCTTTACTTCTTGGTACGTTATGGCATCCAGCGCATAATTTTTTGTGAAACGGTATTGCGGTTCCAGCCTTTAGCATTTGCATCTAAAAAAACAATGATTATAAATTATAATTGTAAATTCTTCTACCTAATCTTATTCTAAATAATACCTTCTCTGATGAAAGAATGTAAAAACGCATGATTCAGAAAACTTTAAATTAAATAAATAATTACCAGTCTCGTCTTGTTTAGAGGTGGCTGAGTTTTTTCAGCTACCTCGAAAATAGAAAGTACAAAGACTTTAGGATTCGGCTTGAAGAGGACGGGTTGGTCCTTTCTTCGAATCATTTCCAAAAATTTGGCAGGCAGATTTGGGCTGGGATAAAGTTCAATATCGCTCGCAAGTATGTAACGAGTTGGCGCCGATTCTCGAGCGATATTTCGACCTAAATTTACTGGATACAAAAGCTTCCTTTCACTTTTGTACATTTTGGAATTCGACACGTTAACCCAAGGTGGTGGTAAAGAACAATTGTATCGTTCTGCCATGACCTTGTCGCTTGACGGAATCTGAGAAATATCGGTAAAGAAATTAGAATATTAAGCTCATTATTCATTATCTAAAAAATGTAAACCCTTGTAAACAAATATTTTTAAATAATAATAATAATAATAAATAATAAATATTTTATTGCATAATAAGCAGATGACACACCACTATATCAGATCAACTACCTCAGATGCGAATACGTTATGTGCGCTTAGGTAATAGTTTTTATTACGATATATAATTTAATGGTGTTAAATTGGGGTCAGGGAAAAGTGACCAAAGAAGCTGGCACGGATTCTCGGTGTTACTTTTTCCGTGTTCATATTGTTCATGAGCGACGTCATAATCTCAATTTATGGTCGTTAAAATCTCTACTAGAGAAGAAATAACTAGGCAGTTAATTATAAATAGTTGCAAAATACCAGTTAGTTTTTTAAAACCAGTTGTATTAGATTTAAGTATCTTCAACTCAACACTTCATTTATATATTTCTGAATTAAAATTTTTCTATTTTTATACAAAATTTCCAACTAACGGCAATGAGAAGATTAAAGGGAGCCTTTAGAAGGAAATCGAGTTCTAAGCTGATGCTTCTAACTAGTTTTTCAAGGTAGAAATAAAAAGGAAATTGTAGGAAGATTTAAAATAAACGATTTTCACAGTTGCTTTTAAAAATAATTAAAATTCTTTTCGAATGAAAAATTCTACGAAATGAATAGAATTTATTCCTGTAAATTGAGTTTAAACACCCTTAAAGAAATTGTAAATATTAGGGCATTTATAATATTATTATTATTTTTTTTTTGAAGAGTTTAAAGTTTTAGACTAACCGATTTGGGTACATGTTTGCTGTTGAAATAAATGTGGAAGGTGACCAACTGGGCAACCAAAGAGCTTCCACAATTTCTTGCGTATTTAATTGCATCCAGAGTTGGTGGAAAGTCGGTACCGGGTGCGTGAAGGGCGATCGATATCGGCGCTCTCCATCGATCAAGCAAGGGTTCCAGATTATCAAGGAAGGTGTAATCAGCGTGCGTCGTATAAGTGATGCTTTCCCAGCAATTCACGTGCACACTCATTGGCACGTAATTATAGAGAACCCAAAAATCACCCCTTTGAGCTTTTCTGGGTACCACTGATTTTCCATGACAGGGAATCGCATCTTGGAGCTTCAGTGGAGATCGGAAAATTACCCGGGCCTGTAAAGAAGAAAATAAAAATAGTTTTTTTCAGTTTTTGAAATATTTTACAACATTAGAATCTCAATAATGTATGCTTATGATGATTTTTGAAATTTGTATCTTAAAGTATATTAATCTTTAATAATTTTAGGTAATTTTAGAAGATTTAATTTAATAGATTTTGAGACATGTGAATCCTTTTTAATTCATTAAATTATTTGAAAGTCTTTTAAAAACATTAGAAATTCTTTAACAGTAACAGTACCGGAAAACTAAAATAAGATCTGGCCTAAGTCCACTGAATTAATTAAATTCTCAGTTAATTAATTTTTTTAATAGAAATATTGACACCTTGATTAGATTTTCAAATCAACGGTTTTTAATACTCGATCAAGTTTTATGCAAATACTGACGTCTTGATTAGTTTTGGAAATGAATGGGTTTAGTTCCGGTTAAATGTTATGGAAATATTAATGAGTAGAGTGGTCTCAAAATAAGAGTCTAAAGTGTTTCAGCATCCACCAACTAAAATAATTTAAAATCTTGAATTACCGTTTTATTTTGTGGATCCTTAACAGTCTCTCCAACTTTCTCATTTTTCTCTTCTTTCAAAGTCTCATTCTTTTTTCTAGAAGAAGAGATTTTCGTGTCCTTAGAGCTTAAAACTTTCTCTGAACTAGTTCCCTTATTTTCGACTATTTTCGCCTCCTTGAGTTTAGCAGAAATTGGCGCAGACGACGATGGTGACGATGAGGAATCGGAGGCGACGGAAGACGAGGAAGATGAGGCGATTTTGGTCCCGTTGATCCTGCGATCAGTGGCAGCTCTATTTCCGAAAACCGATTCTGCCTGAACCTGGTTCGCACCCCAGCTGGTCGGCGACTCTTCGATCCAGGGTCCCGATGACGATCCAAAATGAGCGCAAACGTAGAGGAAGACGCAAACGTTTAGGACCAGCGAAAGGCGCAGGGCCCAGTTTCGACGACTGATTCCACCGATCATGACACCATTTGATTTCCTGCACCTGCTATACCTAGACGCGGGAGCTTCTTGAGGATGTTCCTTACCACCTCAATGTTTCTTTCTCTTCTTCCTCCACCACCACCACCACCACCGGTTCTTCGAAGAGGAATCGTTTTTCTTAGTGAATTGTTCCACGACGTGAGCTCCCACCTTCTTCTTCGGTAGCCGCTTTTCCTGAAACTCACCGGTACCGGTATCGGTACCGACGCCGCTACAGACGCCTTTGATACCCCCGTCGTCACCACCGGATTTTTATTTACACCTCTCGTTGCTTGCTGATTGAGAGCCTCGATCACGAGTCGATCATCTTCCGGATCGAGGCTCCGGAGCCTCGATTTACGCCTCGTGGTTGCCACCTGGAATACAAAAAAAATTATTAGTAAAGATCGTAGGTATTGCTGGGTTGAACTCAACTTTATAAAATATAATTACAGAAACTAGGTAATAATTTCACAGTGTTTTAAGGTAATTTTAAGTAATTACAAATAATGTTACGAAATTTTTATGAATTTTAATGGTTTTAACAAGATTCATTTTAAGTATTTTTCAGAGAAT
The DNA here is from genome assembly GCA_032275145.1 of Synergus laeviventris. NCBI lineage: Eukaryota > Metazoa > Arthropoda > Insecta > Hymenoptera > Cynipidae > Synergus > Synergus laeviventris. The sequence continues at coordinate 686,522 of JAUESI010000034.1, forward strand.
TTCTTGGACTGACTGTAATGAAAAAGTATTCGAAAGTAAACTCTTTCACAATGTCACGTTCCGATTGAACCATAAATATTCAAACGATAGAAATTCCAAAACTCGACTTCGACCGGAAACGGATACAGGATGTAAAGTCTGAATAGACTGATATCAAAAAACGCGGTCACGCCGAAACTGCACACGTTAAGTAATTGAAACAACTGATATTTTCTCACTAAAAATAGCTTTTCCCAGTTCAAAAACACATATCCTTGTAATCATAATTAACTCTCTTCAATTTTTTAATTAGAATCGAAACCAAATAATTCATTTACGCTAGATTTTGGAACTACATAATCAATATTTTAACCCTGCTACATTTAAAATGCAATCAATCCAAAAATTCTTTCATTCACTTAATTTGAATGTTCAGAACTTAAACTACATCATTAATTGGCTAATTAAATTTCCCAGATCAATTAATCAAGTTACCAGTATTTTTTTCCTTAAAGACAAACAATCTGCATGCTCCAATACGAGTAAAATGAATGAATAAATAATGGAATTTGCATTTTTTGATTGAAATAAAATACATAATAGGTGATCAGATAATTATACTTTGTTTATATTACAGAGAAAAGCAGCTTGGCCATAAGGTTTGCAGGGAGTGGTTCAATTTGAACTATATTAGAAAAGTTCAGTTCCTATTAATTAGTTCTACATTTCATTAAAAGCTCATGCCCTACTTTTAAACAAAGTTTTTGCTTTGCAAGTAATATATTAATTATTTTACTTTTATATTATTTAAAAATATTTTATTCTGGAAATTATATCAAACCTTTCACCGTTCACGTTCTTTACGTCTTTACTTTGTTCAAAAAGTAAAAATTGTTAGAAAAATACCGGGTTATCTAAATTTGTTCATATGGTATAAGTACATACCAATAAGGGCATTAGTTCAGATTTCGCCAACTTTACGTTTGTAATAATAAATATTTTTCACTCAAACTATATATAAATATTTAAAAAAAATATTTTTTACTGTAATTTTACTGATTGCTCAATATAATTTGTCATAATTTTAAGAAGTCCTTCGTAATTTCGTTCGATATGTTCAATTTCGTTCCATTAACGAAATGAGTTTCGATTAAAGACTTTATCTTCTGAATACTTTCGTAAAATCGATCATCGTCTTGTTTGACACACACAATTTTACGCGCGACATAATTAATTTGTAAATCTAATTGAACATCCTCAATTTTCGCAGACTGCAATTATTCACAACAGGGTCATAGAGTGAAAAAGTAGACTCCTTCATGTTTTCACGGTCGTGAGTTTACAGCTTTGTTAAGATGATTTAAGTTTGACATTAAAATAACAATTTCTGTAACAATATTGTCTCTTGTCCTTGAAATTTTATTTCACTGCACAAATCACAATTCTCGAAATAATTTTAAACCTAGTAAAGTAAATAACAAAGGTTATAAAGGGAACCTATAAATTTCAATGCAATACTGCATTGCACCAAATTAAAGTGCTTTTGAATCCGAGTTTTCAAGTTTTAAAAGCTTTTAAGTTTCAATTTTAAAAAACTCCTTGGGTCAATGTTCTTTGCCATCGCCTTTAATGTCGAATATGTTTTTACTTTTTTTTAAGAACTCAAACGTTCCAATTATTCACCTCTAAGTGTTTTATATTAATTTAGAGCATATACTGAATTTTCGAAGAAAACAATTAAACAAATTAAAAAAAAATTCTTTTGAATAGCACTTTCGATTGAAATATCTCATTTATAAATAGCTTTGATATTAAAGCTAAAAAAAAAAATTTTAGATATAAAATTAGCATTTTGCTACAATATATGAAATTACTTGATATCCAACGTTCGTTTTATAATAAAATGATACATCACGAACTCCGGTTTCTAATTTAATTCTAGAAAAACAGAAAAGCACGTACTTCTTACGTACGTATAAAAAATAATATGAAAAGCCGATTAAAAGTTAATGAGGCACGAGGAAAGGAATATATCGTTAAGAGTATGCTATCAGAAGTCGTTAATTTGTGTAATTCCTCGTCATCATTGCTTGTATGTATAGTCATCACTCATCACATTCTCTTTAGGAGTCCTTCGACCGCGAATGAACATTATGTGTTCACTGAAGTTCATGTTTTTTTCATTTTCATTGCACATATAAACGATAAAAACCAAAAAAAACTTTTTTTTCTAAAAATAAAATTCCAGAGATCACAGTGGGTCTTCACTTCAATTATTGTTAAAAAAAAGGAAACTTTTTCTTAATTAAACGGGGAATTGTTTTTTAAAAAAGGGATTTTTTATTAAAAACTATTTATTTATTTATTGTCGCACTAAATTTAAAGTAGTGTGGGAAGTTAAATCTAGAGGTTTTGGGCAAAAATATTGAATTATATTTTAAAGAACTATTTTTAAGCCTCAAATTAGGAATTTAATCGGGTTCATTCCCTTTATGAAATAAAGGACGTGGCACATGTATTAAAGGCGTGGTCCAAAATCTTACGCGATGGCCAGAAACTCCTTGGATTCGATTTGCAATCAAAGAGGGTTTCGGCAATTAAATAAAAACAATAATGATTCACAAGAACATAACATAAAGTAGATGATAACTATTCTCAAAACATGCGCAAACATTCGTAGGTGGAAATAATTGGTCATATGTCTCTCATGCGAATAAGTAAAGTCAATCGACCAGTCAGAATGTCAGATGGTAATTACTTATTATTAAAATGTGATCTTTACGTTTATTTCCTTAACTAAGTATAACCAGTTTTTACTTTTTCTTTCTTAATATATTCAAATTATAAAAGCATCTAAAACAAATAAAAATAGAGTCTATAAAACTGCAGTTTTGCTTCTAATTTATGTGGATGTAATCGGCAATAATATATTTTACAAGTACGGGCTACCTAAGGCTTATCTTAGCAGTTCGAAATGTGCCATTACAAGTATGTATTAGATACTGATCTGTCCTAAATCACGCTACTATAACTTTCTAACAAAAGAAAAAAATCTAACACAGTTCTTGAAAGCAAATATATTTAATTTGAGATAATTTTCTCTATTTCTATTAAGTTTTGTTAATATTCAAAAGCGATTCAATTTTATTCTGTAAGAATACAAATTTTCCAGAAAAATGTTTCTTCAACTTCAACTGACTCTCGGAAATCTGAAGATGAGAGGATAGGTATTCGTAACCACTAAAAAATGTAACCTTCGCTGGAAATGCTACAGAACCTTGACCAAGAAGCTGAGGTTAAACTTATATTCGGAGAAAACATCGAAATCCGGTTTTTGTTCATTGTATTCTATATCAAATTGAATTGAAATTGCCAAAAGTTTATAATAATACCGAACTTGAATCTAAATAATTCATAAAGAAATTTAACTAAAATATGATTTTAAAGTACTCTGAAATTACGAAACCAATTATTCAGTTTGGCAGGATTACTTAGAACGTGACCAGGGCTAATACGTATAAGCTAGGTAAACTCTCCAAGGTCGAAATGCGAAAGAATAAGATAACTATTGGTTGGGTGGTTTAAAAATACAATACTTAATAGGTGATAATGATCGAGCGGGAAATCATAATTTTGAGTATTTCTAATTCAATCTTAATTAACAATTAGCGACTAATTTTTTCTGAATTGTTTCAATATAGAAGTGAGTAATAGAGCAGTTACTTAGTTCGTTATAAAGACTATTTTCCTGGGTACACTTTCACTCTCGCTGACCACAGAACTAACTGTACCTAAATCTTACGAAATTTAACGGAGTTTCTACGAAACAGAGTTGAAGTAATTTTTACAAAAGACTGCGAAGAGGAACTAAGAAAAAAACCCTGTCTGATCCAATGATAATTCGGCCTAAAAAGTTCAAGTAAAAATTACAAAATGTTTTGAAACACTTCTAATTGTCCGTCCTTATAATTAAAAAAAAAATTTCTGTAGCCACGGTATTTTTTTTTTAAATTATGAATGGTTTAAAATTTTTTAACTGAGAGAAAGAATTATGACAATCTGAACTAAGAAATTAATTTAAAGTTACTCCAACAGGCGTGGAAGAATTAATAAAAAGGACTATAATGTGATTCAATTGAGTTTTGGAACATAGAGAAAACATTTTTGAAGCTAAACAAAAATTGTAACTCCCATCCTTTTAGAATTTGATAAAGGTTTGAAACTTTTTGAATAAAAAACATTCAAGTCCCATCACACATCCCAAAATATATTAATTAATTATTCTGTATTGTGTAAATTGTGACAAGAATGAAAGATTTTAGATTTTTTAATGTAAATTATTGTAGAAGTGATCAAAATTCTCTCAGTACTCAAGATTGAAGGCTAATTCCCGGTTTTACCGGTCAGTGGCTACTTTCACAATAAAGTCTATTATTACTCAGATATCTTCCTACTTAATGTACCAGTATGCCTCTAAGGGTGCTCAGGTCAAGCTTCAACCCAAAAATTCAATTTCCTCCATTTAATTCATAAATATTAAAAATATGTATCTTTTCGCTCTACAAACATAATCTTTTTGAAAATAGGAGTTTGCCTGTAGTGCAAAAAAGTCTTTAATCTTGATAATTGTTATGTAAAATGAAGAATGCGAAATCTAACCTTAAAATTCAAATATTTTATTTTACACAAAAAGTACTACAAGTAGACATTCTTACGCTCTGTACACATAATTATATTTAAAAATTGAGTACAACTACAGATATAACAAATATTTAATTTTAATGTTTGTTAAGAAAACTGATGAAATCCAATTTTGTTTATAGTACATGCACCAAACATCCATCATCAATCAGATAAAATCCGACTTTCATGAAACAAAAGGGGAACACATGCTTGAAACAAGAATAGAGATATTACTGCCCTCGAGAAAAGGCAAGTCCAGGCAAGACTTTCATTCACGGTATCCGTTTTCAACCGGTTGTCACTGAACTGACAAAGAACGTGCAGAGTGCATAAAGTATAAAAGATTCCATTGCAATAAAAGAGAAGCGTAGAAAGATCCAGGAAATCATGCGATCAACCTTCAGTCTTCTAACAATAAGAAGAATACTTAATTCCTGTGATTACCCTGAGTCGCTAGAAAGTTGTTCTACTCGCTACCAGTTCTCGATTCGATCTTATATAGGTATACGACACGTCACCAAGTCTCTTCTTCAATAAATGATGCGACTGTCCATACTTAAGTTTCAGGGCCACCCGGTAGATAAGTACCACGAGCTTTCAATCTTGCCATGTGTTTCGGTTTTTTTAAAGTAAGAAGATACAACTTTGATCAAATAGTCTGCCAGCTCGAAACTGAGTTAAGGATTTCTCTTAAACTCCTGTCCTCTGTCCAAATAAGAAAAACCTAGAATCCTGATAATTCAAGAGAAAGATAATGGACAAGATAATGAAAATTATTTGCAAAATCTTCAGGTTTCCCACTTTGGATCAAAGGATCGGATAAACTCAGATTCTCCCCTTTTCTGATAATGTAATGATTTATCTACTGCCTTTTGGAAGTTCCTATATTTCAGAGGATAAAAAAATATTTAATGTTTTTAATTCAACACAGATCAAAAGATTTAAGTATCAAAAGTCTAATGAGGAATGAGTTCTATTATTTATTTCGCTGATAATCAAACTATTTACCAAGTGTTTTCTAGGGGTGACCAGATTTCGGATCTGGATCTTGTGGATTGATCTTGACTCTCAGGTTCCTGGTGATTCTGATTTATGACGAACTCGTAGCTGGAGATTATCTCACTTGGATGATTTTTTCTCGTCCTGGACGAAGGTTCCCGTCACGAGGAAGAGCAGATAGTGAAATTGGTGACCATTGGGAGCCTCGGTTGCTTATAGTTAGCCAAGGTTTGGAGGATGTGGAATTCACAGGGTGATCACTGGCCCGGAGAAAATACGAGTGAGCACTCATTAATAATTCGCGTCCGTCAACATGTCCTCGAAATTCTTCTAGAGAAAAACTCAGAGCAATGATGAGCGAAGCGATTCTCAAACGCTACTAAGTAACTAAGAGTGCAAGCACGTTTCAGTAATTCAGTTTCAGACTTTCAGCTACCGGGGTGGAAGTGGATAGCTGCTTACCAAGTACTAACACAGAGAAACTCATCACGGATGTAGTATATACTCACTATGCTAGTCACTGCTCCACTCGCCACTCGGACTCGGTTAGTGTCAGTTGTGTCGCGAGCCGCGTGGATCCAGGGTATCGAGGGTGGGAGATCAGGGTCGGTACTGGATTTACAAGACCCCTGAACTTCATTCAAATGTCTTTCTGGTCCTCCATGTCTTTCAGATTCCACCAGCCAAAGGCCAACGAACCAATTAAAAAATCTTGTTATCCAAAGCGAAAAAACTGCTCTGGGGGCACTGGGCAAATATATTAATATATCTTTGCTCTGGGCACCTTGGTTCAGGATCTGCAATCTGCAAAGGTGCAGTTTTGGGATGGAGGTCTGTTTTTATTAGAAAATGACTTTTGTTAAATTTTCTGGAAACTGTTTCAGAACAGGGTGTGGAATTTAAGTTACAAATTCAAAATTCGAATTATTTTCATTTTATTCAACAAATATTATATATATGTAATCAGATATATATTTATCACACTGTATAAACATATAATGTTTTTCAAAATAGAAGAGTAGCTATAGAGAGAAAAGATATTTAATTTTAATACTTTTTGCATAAAACAAAGTGTTCGAATTCTAACTTCATCGCAAAATGTAATTGTTTCATTTCATTTTGCGCAAAAATGTTTAAAGCAGACAATTTCTCGCTCTGTATATGCACACATCTATTTGAAAAATGAGTATACTGGTATATAGAGCGAAAATAAATCGAATTTTGAGTTTCGAGTTTTAAAAATTCAAGAATATTCTAAAATAAATCAAAGTTTTTAATTATCGGGGGACGGTCCGATCACTTTTGGTATTCAATAAATCTTTTAAATGGTTTTGAAAGATTTAAAAATATTTTCGATTCCGAGAACGTTTTCCGGAAAAATTGGTCCACATTTTGTATCTAATCAAAATAAGATTTTACCCATTTATCTCGAAAGATACTGAGTGAGCTTTGGAAAGAAAAACATTGAATAAAAAGTTATAGATCTTCATGAAATATTTTCTTGAATTATAATTTGTGTTCTATTTTTCTATAGATATATCTTAATTTAATGGTATATGTGAATGTGATTAATGGGATTATTTTGCTGGTAACTATCATAAGAGAAAATTTATTTTCGCCAAACTATATATATTTAATAATTTTTATTAAACTTTCATCAATCAAATTTTGTTCACAAAATTGTTCTAAAATTTATTTCAATATAAATAAGTTAATTTCTATTAAATACTTCTGATTAATAAGTTAAATATTTTTCAATATACATTCATATATCAGCGTTGGTCATTATCGCAGAAACAAACCTATTAAAGTTTTATCGTGTAATTTGTGTGTGGTAAGCATTATCGATTCCAAGCAACATAGCAACAACTGTGATATCAATATATCACTGACAATTTTGTATACTAGCTATTAAAAGAAGACAATTCTCATGGGGAATACTTTTCTTTCATGTCGAAAATTATTTCCCATCAGACTATTGGAACTTTAGTTTTAATAGAAAAATTGAAGAAGAGAAAATTAATAAATTGTAAAATAAGTACATATTTATGTATTATCGAAAAATATGTGCATTAATAGAACCTAATAACACACTTTAAAAATAATTTTTTCGTCACTTATAAAAAAATCGATGCAATCGAAGATTGCGTGCTACAAGAACAATAATATTGGGTGTCAACTATGAACGCATAAACATGTCAAATATGCTCTTCCGGTTATAGTTCAGTCATGCGATAAGTAGGAAATGACTTCAACGTTTTTATTGTACTTATATCTGCTTATATCA